>ML854945.1:28686-40040 GCA_009831015.1 Picea engelmannii | reverse complement strand
CCAACCAATTCCGCCATTGTTGAACCTGTGGCCATCGTGCACCTTTGTAATTTACTGAGTTGTCCCTTGCCTTACCTAACTTTGCTATTGTGGTTTGAAGAGGCGGGCTTTCAAGCCCGTGGTTGAAGAGGCAATTTGTCAGGCATGTGAGAAAATCTCTCTCTAGGTGAGAGAAGTTGTTGTGGATTGAAGAAGCAAATTGACAAGCCTGTGAGGAACTCTCTCGAGGTGAGAGAGTGTGATGAGGAAGTGAGTTCTTTTGGAGGGATTCCCATAGATATTATAGAGCTCTGAGAATTTCAGTCTGGCCTATTGTTGAAGCCCCAAAAGGGAGGTGGATAATTCGATGGACTGTGTGACAGTGAAGTTGTATACTCTTGGGCTGGGACATGCATGTGGGGAATGAGAGTCTGTGAGCAGTTGGCATAAGTGGCTCCTGGGAAAGAATCCTTCCTCTTAAAATGTGTGACTTTCTTATTGACCTTTCCTAGCTTAGGAATCCCTTTCCCGGTGGAGTTTAGTCCCAGCTCGGGGGTGACCCACTGCTTAGAGTGATGAACAGTGTGGTTTAAGGCTGGGAGGTTCATGGAAGGTCTGCACACAACTGGTTGTGTTTTATCCAGTTAAAAGATAAGTATCATTTCAATGCTTAATTATGTATATTGTGCATGTATGTGATTCTTGCAATGTTATCATGTGTTCTGTTTCATGTATGAATTACATTCAATTCCACAGGAGTCTGTATGGTAGCTATAATTATGTGTTATTTGTTTTAAATTCATTAGAAATGCATGTTATATATATATATATATATATATGTATGTATGTATGTATGTATGTATGTATGTATGTATGTATGTATGTATGTATGTATGTATGTATGTATGTATGTATGTATGTTCTGGGGACGTTACAAAATGGCATCAAAGTTAAGAGAGACGTCTTGTAGTGACGTTTCCCGGCTTGTTGGTGGTTGGGGACATTGCAAATTGGTATCAGAGTCAAGATTCAAGCATTGAGCCTGGATGGGTCGGATAAGTGGTCATTGGAACCAAGGTTTCAAGGGGAAATTGTGTCAAGAGGAACAAATTTCAGACCTCAGAGCATTCCTAAGTGCCAAGAGGTTACCTTGGTCTTGTTATGAAGCTCAGAAGGTGTAGCGGTATTATAAAACCATGACAGACGTGGTATTGGGCCACAAAGTAATGTGGGTCATAGGATTTGTTTAGGAGAAGGAGGACAATTCACTACTCTCAGATCTAGAGAAAAGTGCAGGAGGGTTAACCTGCAAGTCCTTCTGAATTCGAGACTTTAGCGAAGTTATGTGTTATAGAGCGGAAGAGGTCGAAGGCTCGAAGCCCTGAATTCCTCGAAGTGGAACTACACTATAGATCTGGGGAGAAGAGATCAACCGTTTGATTGGGCCGAAGTGGATCAATATCGTTGGATCAAGCCAAGGGTGGAAGTTACGACACTGTATGAAGGGAGAAAACTCCCAAACCTCCGAAGTCCAGAGCTAATCCGAACTGTCCGTCAAAGAGACGTGTGTCAGATGATTAACTTATTCGTGAATTCAGCATTCAGGAGTAGTGGATTGTGGTAGAGGGAAAACTCCTGGAGCTTCGAAGTCTGGAGTTAATCCGGACCATTCATCAAGAGGGACACGTGTCAGTAGATTGGCTTGATCGGGATTTTGGCGTTGAGGAAAATTGGTGTATGCTTGGGTGAGAACTCCCGAAGCCCGAAGCTCCAAATCCCTGAAGAGCCGAAGTAGTGATTCATGATGACGTCACTTGGATTGACGTGGAAACATGCTTTGTGTGCCACGTATCAGTGGGTTTCGAGCCCGTGGAATATTGAAATGCCATTTGGAACATGACATGTGTCACCCATCTTATTGGGGCATGTGTGAGACGTTAGTGTTTTTCCACGTGGCACTTTGTATGAGCATGGTTAGTGGGGCCTTGAGGTTACATAACATAGTTAAAGTTCAATATACGGCGGGCCCACACTGGCGTTGATAAAGATACATCAATATCGACAAACATGAGGCATTGCAGGGACCTAAGTTGCACAGGAGTTAATTCCCCAAGGCGGCCTCACAATCTAAACCATGATTTTATTGAGAGGTTACATGTCAGTGTCTAAGGAATTACAAGGCGATAGGCGGGTTACTCCAAAACCGTCGATGCATGCCCCCATAATTTGAAAGGCGTAAATATTGATGTGACATGTTAGTGTTCGAACATTGAAACCCTGGGGCCCAGAGGACGCATGGCACCAGATGCCACAGTCCGAAGACCAAACTCTTCTAAATAATTTTTCTATGTTATGCAGTGGAGGGACCCCCCCACCGTTAAAGGAAGAAAGGAAAGGGGGGTGCAGAATTGATTATGATCCGTTGATCTGAGCACTGATGATCACAACTAATGAGACTTGCATGAAGATTAACCACTATGCGACAATAGTCATATCTTCTTGCTAAGAGTTATATCACATCTCATCTGTTGGTTGTTGATGAACAGTGGACCATAGATCCACTCTCCACACTTCATGAGTTCGCCCATTTGGCACTCCGGGGAGTTAAATGACTTAGGTTAGTAACTTCTGAAGCCCGGAGGCCTGAAGTCTCGAATAAGCACCTATTGAACTAGCACTTGGCCACAACCCGTGGTCGCATGGGTTGGGGGCTAAGAGAAATGGGCTAATGCCCAAAAATTATTGTAGAACATAGTAGAGCTCATAATTAAAAGATCTGCGAGAATTCTTGATTGATCAAGAACCGCAGAATGAAATCTGAAAGTTTTCTTTGAATCAGATTGGTTTATGAATACTGTGGAATTTTTTAAGGACTGATGGCTCGAAAAATTTCTGTTGATTGCAAATTATTTTTTTAGAGTTAAAAAACAAATAAATAAGATAAGGATTAGCACAGAGTCCAGAGAAATGGGGGATGCACAAGAGGCTTACAGTCTGGAAGATGAAGTTAGAGGAATAAATGATCAGTTGGATAAATAAGGGTCAAACTCTCATGGTTACAGAGAGGAAAAAGACGAGAACTTGGACATGATGAAAATCATTGAAATAATGCAGAAAGATGTCGAGACTCATCGAGAAGATAACATCAAACTCATGAAAGCCAGGGAACAATAGGGAGAATTCAACATAAAGTTGATACAGAGCCTGGAAATGATAGAAAATAAATTGGATAAGGAGAGTGACTCCAGTAAATCAGGACGTCACGGGTTTCCTGATGAGAAGAGGAAATAAAGGAGTGTTGGCAGACACCATCATCACTCCCAAGGGAACTCGAAGAGGAGGGAACAAAGTAGTTCAAGACCATATCCTAACATAAATCATAGGAGATATGGAGTGGATTAACTGAAGGGTGAAACGAACAAGATTAAACCTCCTACATTTGATGGATATCACAAGAAGGAGGAAGATGTTGAGACATGGTTGCTTGGCATGAGGAAATATTTCCAACTGCAAAATTACTCCTCTCATGCAGAAGGGAGAATTGCAATATATCAACTAAAAGGAAAGTCATCCATGTGGTGGGATCAACTTGTGCAGGTGCAACACATTAAGGAGAAAAATGTTACTTGGAAGGAATTCAAGAAACACTTTGAAAATAAATATTTAACTAAGAGATACTATGACCGAATGATGAAAGAGTTCTTTGAGCTCAAATTGGAAAGCATGACAATAGATGAGTGTGAAAGAAGATTCCTAGAGATGTTGAAGTATGTTCCTTTCATCAAAGATGAGATTGTCAAAATCCAAATATATTTGAGTGGACTTCCAGCTTTCAATAGTGACAAGATCCGATATGATGATCCTAAAACTATGGAAGAAACCATAAGGAGAGAAAATGCCTATATGATCAGCATAAAGGAAAGCCAACTTTCCAAAAAKCTTGGGAAGACAAGAAGAAGATCAATAAAGAGCAGAGGTAGAAGGGAAAGAAGCCTCCCTTTTTCAGAAATAGTCCTCAAGGACARCCATCTTTTAGAGAKAAGAGAATGGCTGAGGTAGGGGGACAAAGGCCAAGGCAGACGCCCATTAAATGTTGGGGCTGCTAGGGAGACCACACGTATAGAGATTGTCCTCACAAAAATGACAAGGTGAGAGATGTCCACAACGTTCAAATAGTCGAAACAATGGAGGACATGGGCATAAATGTACCCATGATTTATGCAGCCCTGGACAATAAGTAGGGAGAATATCAGTCACATATGATTGAAGTGGAAGGTATGATCAACAACCACACCATTTCTATTTTAAATGATTCAGGAGCTAGTCATAGTTATATAGATCCTAGAATGGTGGAAAGTTTTCATTTGCCAAGAAGAAATCATGGAAAATATTGGTTAGTGAAATTGGCTATAGAAGCCAAGAGAAAGGTTGTTGAGTTGGTTAAGTCTTGTCCAATGGACATGAATGGACTAAGCACAAGGGATGAATTGAACATCTTACCTTTAGGTTCCTATGAATGTCTAATTGGGATGGAATGGTTGGACCAACACCATGCCATATTAGAATATCCTAACAAGGAATTCACTTTCTTGGATGAGGAAGGAAACCCAAGGAAAGTGCACGGAATCCCAAGGGAAGTGACTATCATAGAAATCTCAGCAATGCAGCTGAAAAAGTGCTACAGGAAGGGATGTCAAATATTTTCAACCCATATGGACGAAGTACCTAAGGATAAGGTGTCAAATATTGAATACCATGCAGTCCTGGAATATTTTGAAGATGTATTCAAGGAGGTACCAGGACTACCCCCAAAGAGAGGTATTGATTTCTCTATAAACCTGATGCATGGAGCAACTCCAGTGTCAAAAAATCCTTATAGAATGAGTACACCAGAGCTGAAGGAGTTGCAAATGCAGCTTGAAGAGCTTCTGAAGGAGGGTTATATATGCCCAAGTGTGTCACCTTGGGGTGCCCCGGTCTTGTTTGTGAAGAAGAAATATGGGCCATTGAGATTGTGCATCGATTTCAGACAGTTGAATAAAGTTACTATAAAGAACAAGTATCATTTTCCAAGGATCGATGAACTCTTTGATCAGTTGAAGGATGCCAAGATATTTTCAAAAATATATCTCATTTCAGGGTATCATCAGGTAAGGATAAAGGATGAAGACATCAGTAAGACCACCTTTAGAACAAGGTATGGTCATTATGAATGCATAGTGATTCCATTTGGGTTATCAAATGCACCTGTTGTTTTCATGTTCCTAATGAATGGTGTATTCATAGAATATCTAAACAAGTTTTTCATAGTCTTTTTGGATGACATCCTGGTGTATTCCAAGTCGAAGGAAGAGCATGGACATCATATGAGGATGGTGTTGCAAGTACTAACAGAGAATCAATTATATGCCAAATTGAGCAAGTGCTCATTTTATCAAAAGAAGATTCATTATTTGGGACATATCATTTCAAAGGAAGGGATAGTAGTGGACCCTGAGAAGATAGAGGAAATTAGAGGATGGTAAGCACCTAAGAATGTGATAGAAGTCGGATCCTTTATGGGTATATCTGGCTATTACAGGAGATTCATTATAGGGTTTTCAAAAATTTATCACCCAATCACTTCATTACAAAGAAAAGGGGTGAAATTTCAATGGACAGAAGAATGTGAAAAGAGCTTCTAGGAATTGAAGCAGTCGTTAACCAGTGCTCCAATCCTTGGGATTATAGATCCGAATGAAGATTTTGTAGTGTGTACAGATGCATGTAAAGAAGGACTGGGGGGAGTCCTTAGTCAGAATGGGTTTGTGGTATTTTATGAGTCTAGAAAGATGAAGGAACATGAAAAGAACTATGCAACTCATGATTTGGAGTTGGCAACCATATTGGACGCCCTGAAGAAATTGAGGCACTATCTCATGGGAAGGAGGTTTTGTAACACACCCCACCCACCCACAGGCCGGGGTACACCACCTTCAAGCCCACCCTTGGACTTATTTCTCTTACCGATACCTTTTAAATTAATAAGGACACATAAAATAAAAGATCTAACGACATGCACAACAATAACCAGCAAGCATGCATATTATAAAGATTCAATAATATGATAAATAAATATACAGTATAATACATTCATATACAGATAATTAATACCATAACAGAGAGCACTTATCTTTATAAAATATGACACTAACTGGCTACAGACCAAGGACATTCCACCCAACAATAGACACAACTACTCCAAATCTCAACAGGAGTGTCACCCTCAAGCCAGGGCTATGAATCCACAAGGATGGTTCTGGAGTGTTACTTGGATTCCTGAACCAGTCAACACTCAAGATCTCATAGGATTTCCCAGCACTCGAAGCAATCCCAGTACCCATCTCTCTTCTACCCAGCCTACACCACCCAAGAGAATGGACCTCCATCCTTCTCTTCCACTCAGTCCCTCCGACAGTCCTTCTCCTTCCAGGGGCTCCAACGCAACTGGTCCAGAATCTCAATGTTGCAACTCTCAGGACTCGCAGTTGTGAGCAAGGTTGGACACAGGCCAACGCATCTCAGGTATGCAGGCCTCAAGTCATGGTTGGATTACATGAGCGAACTCTATACCCAACAATACCATAGCTTCTCTTCGACAGTTTGTTTCCCTTTCCCAAGACAAGATGCAAATGAGGATGGATCAATGAGTGATAGGTAAGTACAGGATGAATGAATGAGTGAGCAAGTGAAAGAACGCGTCAACCAGTAATCAAGTGGATGAGAAAATAAGAGAATGAAGGAGTGAATGAGAAAAATGAGCGAACGAGCAATCAACCAACCCCCCAACGAACCAGGGGCGGGTTGAAGTACTTCTTGGGGAATCAAGAAACTCCTGGTCTTCCCCAAGAAGCTCACATAACTAACCCACTCTCTTAGACAAAAGGGTTAATTAAGAATAGGAAATAACATTTATCCCCTCAATCCCCCTCTCTCGTGGAATCATAACCCCCTATAACTCTAGTCCTTGTCTGTTTAGGAACGAGCAATGTATTTATTATTATTAATGATCAAACACTATATTTCTTGGGCACACTGGCCTTTTTGATAATTGTTTGGGCACTCTGGCCTCTCAGCATTGTAAAAATACATTATTTAAAATGGGGGTTAAAAACCCAGGGTGTTACATCCCCTGCCCCTCATTTTGGCACTGTCCTTAGTGCATATACAAAAAAGAGATCAAAATCTCAAATTTTATTCAAAACGTTACGGGTACTCTGCCTACATAGCATCTTCATGCTTACAGGTATCATCTTAAGGACCGTAGCAGGTACACTGAACTTTTACCAACTCTATAACTTGATTCCAGAGCATTTTGACCTTTCTATCCAATACCCGCACTGACTGAACCTAAAAATCTCCCTCTGTCTCTACCTGAATCAGATGCCAATTAATAACATGGTTAGGATCATGTACAAATTTCTTTAGTAAAGATACATGAAATAAATTATGCACATTCATGGAAGCAGGAAATGTAATCATGTATGCAATTGGCCCTATTATGTCCAATATTTCAAATGGACCATAGAATTTGGCTACCATCTTTGTACAACTACCCAATTTCAAAGAGTGTTTCTTGGGATTCCCTTTCAAAAGTACATGATCCCCTACATTAAATTCTCTAGCTGTCATGTTCTTATCTACATAAGCTTTATGTCTATCTTGAGATGCCTTTAAATTCTGCTTGATCTTAACCATCTACTCTTCCATATCCTTGAGAAACTCTGGACCAAGTACCACTCTATCTGTTGGGTTGTCCCAGCTCACTAGAGTATTGAATTTCCTACCATAAAATTCTTTGAATGGGCTCATTCTCAATGAATCTTGATGCCCATTATTATATGCAAAATCCACCACGTGCAAGTAATCTTCCCACTTAGATGACTTATCCATCACATACATTCTCAGCATGTCTTCAATTATTCAGTTGACCCTCTCTGTTTGTCCATCTAAATGGGGATGGTATTGTTATCACATAAACTTGTCAAGGTCTTGTGAGTCTATGGTTTCTACCTGGGTCTATAACTTTGCCTGATTCTCCTCTTTTGGAAAACCCGATCATAAGTTCTTCCTCTCGGCTTGTAGTTTTTCTGTTGTTTGTTTCCACCTGTTTGATAGACCTGTTTTTCATTATTGGCTACCTGAGAAATTTTGGCCCTAGGATTTTCTTTTCTCTAAGTTCTATCACTCCATCCTTTACCTATGTCGTTGATCTTTGTTCTCCCGAGCCCTCAACCAGCCATTCAAGTAAACTATACAAACCGCAGTCATGAACACCAAGAGAAACACTTGAAGCAGTCTGATATAAACTCAAATCAAGTGAGCGAGAAAGACCATATTTCAATGACGGAGATCCATCAGATGGAGCGGATCGATGACCACCGGGTGATCGGGATCATACAATTGCACCAAGTTTAGTGTCGGACAGAGGTCTGAAATCGTGAGGTCGATCCTAGCCGTTGGTACTGAGAGGGATGCGTGGCGCAAGATTAGAATTTTTTGGTTTCACGAGATGGAGAGATCAAAGGGAAGAGTCATGAGGACTCACGAAACGCGAAGTCATAAAATAATCTGGGTCATCCATTTTAGAGGGACGTGTATCATCCGATATGAGGGATTGCGATTTCGTGACCCGGATGCTTTGAGCATGGAGCACAACATGAACTCACAAAATGAAAAATCACGACGCACCTGAGAGTTAGGCCCACGATCACAGCCCAGGGTCATATGGAAAGTGGGGCCTAAGAGAGGTAAGCGCATGATTGAGCGACGGGTGGCCGAAGTTGCTCGAGGAGATGATTGTGGTCATCAGATTCAAGGTAAATCTGACCATTGATCCATATGGTCCATTTCTCTTTTTCAGGCATCAGAATATTTGGAATCAAGGGGAGTGGAAACTCCCGAAATGAGAAATCTAGAAATTTCATATGGGGAAAGCATGGGGTCACGGCTCGCGGTCACATTGGGCAAAGGTAATGGAGCCAAGCCAAAGATCAAAGTGCCCGAGTTGGTCACAGAGAAATATCTGCGTGACCTCAAGCCGCCATAATTGACTCGAAGGAGTCGTGAGCTCACCTGGAACATTCATGGGTGTCAGGCCTTGCCCTGATCCCGATGAAAGTATTTAGTGAAAATGGAGAAGGTGGTTGAAACCGCGTTTCACCACATAAATAGAAAGCATGGAAAATCTATCCATGGAGGGTAGTCTGTCAGCTGAAAGTTCCTTCTCATGGATTTTCTTGTGAAGCCCATACTATGTCTAATCTTGCATCTGACAAAAGAATGCAAGTGCATCTTGACAGAATAAGATGTAGACGCCAAGCCTTGAATACAGTGACCAGAGCATGCTTTTGTAGGGAGCAAGTTGCTTTGAGTATATATACTCAGTTTTTATATTTTGTAATGGTCGATGGTAGAGAAAATCTCCCGATTTGTAAAGTTTTAATGAACACTCTAGTTCTCCGGTGGTGCTTTGTAATCTAATATTTCTTATTTAATGACAGTCATCTTTCTCGTTCCCTCTTGTTTTCCTCCGATACTGAAAGAGTTCATGATCAACGGATTCACTTGAATTATTGTGACTGCATTATGATGAAAGTTTGATTATAGTGTTGTTAAAATTTCTTTCATTTCCTTTGAGACTTGAATTCAAGAAGACATTGTGTTTGATTTTTTTTTCCTTAGGCTGCTAGAAAGCCTGATGTTCCCGGTAGACCTCTACATTTTTTCACCCAAGTCTTCCTCCTAATCAACCTTACTACAACCTACGGACTAAAGTTAAACCAAGACCTCACCTTCTTGCACATATCAGTCCATTTTTTTGAGTTAAGACGATATTTTCTCGAGATTGCTCCCAATTGACCTTTTTATAACCAACCTGTGACATAAAATACTGATGGGTATCGGGCTTACCTCTGCAGCAATCCAAAGGTGACTTCCAGTGCTAACAAGTATGTTGTGCTAAACTTTATATTTGTACCAAATCCTTTAAACAATCCCCTCCAGAAATTGGAGGTAAACTTTGTATCTCTGTCTGAGACAATTGTCCTAGGTATCCCATGCAACCTAGCAATCTCTCTCATGTAAATTTATGCAATATTAGTCGTTGTATATGTTGTCTTTACAGGAACAAAATGAGAAGCCTTTGTTAATTTTTCAACCACCACCATGATTGAATCATGTTTCCTTGTTGTCCTGGGTAGTTTAGTTATGAAATCAATGGTTATCACTTCCCATTTCTTCTCTGGGATTGGTAATGGTTGCAACAAACCTGTTGGGTGCCTATGCTCAGCCTTAACCTTCTGACATTCCATACATCGAGCGATGTAATTAGCAACATCATTTTTCATTTCCGTCCAAAACAATTGGCTTCTTACTGCTGTAATCATTTTCTCGTAACCGAGATGTCCAACATAAGGAACATCATGCATTTCCTTCAATTCCAAATTCCTCAGTTCTCCGGAACTAGGAACATAGATTCTATTATTATGCATAAGTAATTCATCTTACTTTATCTCATACTCCTTGATGTAATCTTTCCTTTACTTGTAGGCAATGTCGATCTATAATAAGATCATCTAAAATTATGCTCTTCAAGTCTGACTGATGCATACTAATAGCAATAGCATGCATGAGATGCACTCTAGTACTAAGTGAATCAAAAACTTTATTCTCCTTTCCTTTGATATGATTGATATCGAGGTCATATTCACTTAAAAATTCCAGCCATCTTGTTTTCATGAAATTCAAGGTTGGTTGTTCAAAAAGAAACTTCAGGCCAATGTGGTATGTTCTTAATTCAAAACTATTCCCCATGAGGTAATGTCTACACATCCTCAAGGCATGGAAAATGGAAACAAGCTCCAAGTCATGTGTGGCATAGTTCCTCTCATGCTCCTTAAGCTTTCTGGACTCATAGCCAATGACATGTCCATTTTGCATGAGGACTCCCCCAAGTCCTTCCTTACATGCATCTGTACATACCACAAAACTTTCATTTGGGTCAAAAATATTTAACACGGGTGCATTAGTAAGTAATTCCTTCAACAGATTAAAATTCTCTTCACACTTAGGTGTCCATTCGAATTTAGTTCCCTTCTGTTGCAAATAAGTGATGGGATGAGAAATCTTATAGAACCCTACTATGAACCTTCTGTAGTAACCAACTAATCCCATGAAATATCTGACTTCTGACACATTTTTGGGTGTTGGCCATCCTCTAATGGCTTCAATCTTCTCTGGATCTACTAATATGCCCTACTCTGAAATAATGTGTCCCAAGTAATGGATCTACTTTTGATAAAAATAACACTTACTCATCTTGGCATACAACTGAT
>WSFP011387409.1:0-28586 GCA_009831015.1 Picea engelmannii | reverse complement strand
GTAATGTTAAAAAGGCCTTTGGAGCTTCATTGTAATCATTCTTCACAAACGGATGTGTGTAGCATCCACATCTCTTCTCAAAGATAGCTACCACCATTCGAGCAAGTTGTCGCAGTTCTGCAGTTTTACAGTTTCAGCTTATTTCATTTATTCAATAGAAGATATTGTTCACTGGATATTTGTGTTTTTCTCCATATCTCTTTGTTTATTGTATTCAGTCTATTAATCAGTTCATTTTGCTCCTAAATCCGGATCAATGACCTCTTTATCTACATCAACATCTTTATGCCATCCTTCCTTAAACCTCAAGTGAGTTTTATTGGAATTCAAAGAAATGATAGGAAGCTTATTATTCTTCATGTTAATTATCTTATGATTGTACATTAGGTAACTAATCATAGCCTTAATCTCAATGGAAAAAAATCAATCTTTTAAGAGGATGTTGAGATGGAGGATATTGCTCTTTATTTTAAGATTATAATTATAAAATATAAATCACTTTTGGATTTGCTCAATTTCCTCCATGTTTCTCTATATATGTTGCAACCCCAAACTTCATAGCCATAAGAGATAATTGGAATAACAAGGATATCAAAGAAGAATTTTTTTTTTCTCACGAAAACAAAAAACCTTTTCTTTGTAGTTGTTTTCAATACTAAAATAGGTTTTCCACTTTCCATTAAACCTTGTTTCCACACTATAATCCCTCTTGAGCTTGTGATGCAAGGAAACCCCAAGATACTTATGGGATTTAACTTCCTCTGAATTGGTATTGTCATAAGTAAAATTAGGGTAAGCAATTTTCTTAGACTTGATGATCACAACCTTAATCTTATCAACATTTATTAAGATTACCAACGCTAAAAAATAAATATTTGAGAATTTGTATATGTTTCAAGATCATAAGGGCTCATTGCCAAAAGAACAATATCAATAGCATAGAGAAGAAGAGTGATGACTATCCTATCTTATAAGGAAATGCGAGATAACAACTAATTTATTCCAAACATGCCCTTAACTTGTCAATATAAATTTCAAAATGGGCAAGGAAGAATGGATAACCTTGCTTAACCCCTCTATGACAATTAATTTCTTGTTACCAACCCCCATTATTCCTTAACTTAGCAATAAATTTCTCACATATAGCAACAAATTTCTCCCACAACCATATCTCTACAACTTCAACTCTAAAAGAACCTTTGAATCTTTTAATCTCTTCCAAATGTTTTTTCTAGGCACTATATCAAAATATTTATGTCAAAAAAGCAACAAATGAGATCAATTTTATTATCTTGACATTTCTTTGCAATAACCCTAAAGAGTAATCAAGTGGTCCAATGTTGAATGATATTTTCTAAAACAATATGGCCTATAACTCTTTGTATGTGATTCTCTAACTATAAGCTAATTATCTTAGATTGGTATCTCTAAGTTATCAAATTTTCATGAAAAAAAAAAAAACAATTTTTTTAAACCTGGAATATGTCGTCGGAAAGCCACCCAAAGGGCCACATCTGGTCATCCAAAAAGCACTGTGCCTAACCCTGGTGGACCTAGAGATTTGAACCCACGACCTCGTGACTGAGGGCCAAATTCTTGGCAACAGGGGATCCAACCAACTGGGGTACCCAACAGGGCTAAAAAATTGATTTATTTGACATTCCTAAAACTGAAATTCTTTTAAATTTAGAAAGAAAAAAATAATAATAAATTAAATGTATATTTCAGTGTTGGGACCGTAGTAGATTTTTAAGTTACTCGAATCTTGCTACCATGACATAAATCATGGTAAAAGTTTCCCAAGTCATATTGGAAATGTGGATGTTCAATAAGCTTGTAGTTATCATAAGTTTGGCCAACTCAGTTCCTGAAGAAGGTAGGACCAGTATGTGAATGAAATCTATGAGCTGAATTGGATTTAATAAGTTACTATTTGGAGTTGGTAGGATTGTATTTTTTATTTTGAGTTGTATCTCAGTATCACTACTTATAATGCATTCATCCTCTTTGTTGCGCAAAATATTTTCAGATTGTAGCAATTTAATCTTTTATGGGAGAAGATCTTTATAAATTTTGATGTAAAATATAAGGTTAGAACATAACACTTAATCCTCCACATTGCCTCTGATGTCTAGAGATTTCAGAGGTTCCCTAGTAAGGCAAGCATGCTTTCTTGTTTTTCTTTTGAACAAATTCACCCTTAAATGTAAGGTTTATCCAAAAATGGATAATAAATACTTCCTCCACATTCTCTCTGTAGCTTTTAAAAGCACTCCAACAAGAAAAATATTTAAATGGAACCCTTAAATATAATTCTTTCCCGATGTGGATAGTGTTATAGCCCTAAAATTCCTTATTCATGCATACATGGTCTTGGCCCTCTTACTTGCATATTTTTCCAAAGCACTGCTGAGAAGCTCTTCTTAAAAAAACATTTTTAGGAAGATGTACGCACCCTGCACCATTACAGCCCATGTACATACACTTTTTTCACCACTACAACTTGTGTACATACGCATGTTGCACCATTACAGCCCACGTATGCTTGCAAAAGTTGCAAAAAATAAAAATTTGCAAGGAATTCATTGAAATTCATGGGCTATTGGAGGTTTCCTGACTAATCCACCTGCTATAGCCCATCGCCCAACTGAATAACCATCCTTTTTTCATATAAAAGGAGGTTTTAGGGTCTCATTTCCAAGATAAGCATAATAACAATGAAACTCTACCTAATTTCACTTCCCCTCCTTACCCAAGATATTGTTGCCTTTTGTGAGATATTGCCTCAGCATACCCTCATCAGCCCCTTCTTCCTCCATTCAGCCCATTCCCTTCCATAGAGGTGATCAGAAGGTTGAGAGAAGAAGTCCATTGAAGGTGCACTTGGAGCATGGTAAAGAGGATCTTGGACCAGGTTCACGGAACGGTGGCTGACTGAGATTGTAAGGTACAATCTTTGTATTATGAATAAAAGAATCACATTTTCCTGTCCCAAATGATGGTGTTTTGAGTATTTTTAATGATTTATACTTGACATTTTATATCTAACCATAACTTATGGATAAAATATCATGCGTGTAGTTCTTTGTTTGCTTATCTTTGGATGCAGGTCAACCTTGGGAAGAGAAGTGCAGTGAGTGGAACTTACAAGCTTGAGGAGATCATCACCAGACGTGGGATCAAAGGTATAGTTACCCGATCTCTTCTCCATTTTCTTTCTTTACATTAGTTTTGGTATGTCTGGGGTAGTATAGATAATTTATTAGATTTTAGATGGTTATTCGCTCTATCTACATCTTGAACCCTGGTGTAGTTAAAGGGGGGGTTTTCCCGCTAGCAGAACTGGCACCCATACTGGGGAAGCCTCTAGGGTTTTTAGGGAATTTTGGGTTGTTTGATTGGTTTATTTTCCTTTCAAGTTTTCTAAGTCTATCAAGGGATCTTGGTCACCTTCAAGCGCATACCACTTGTCCCTTCTCTATAAAACTTCATGTTCTTTTCCTTTTTTTGAAGAGATACAAAGGTGTATGTGCCTTGTATTGGGTCAGCCCACGTACATACGCGCTCTACTCAGTAAACACCCCGCGTCTCTGTTTCAGGAAAGTTTTTGAAAAAGAGGGATTTTTCTTCTTTCCTGATTGAGTTTCATACTTCTCAGGGCTTTCTTGGATCAGTCTAGAGTCTCTGTTTATATCCATAGCCTGGGTTTAGAGTTTAGTTTACTTGTTTTTATTGATCTTCTTGTGTTTGCTCTTTTAAAAAGGTTTTAAGAAAACAGTTGAATTGTAGATCTTCCTTCTTGGTTTCTTGATTGAATCCATGCGATCCGCAGTGGCATAAAGGTTTTTTCCAGTATTGGTTCGATTTTCTTTTTATCCCTTTTACTTGCTTTGAAAAAAGAAAAAGATTTATTTTAGTTTTTCTCTTTAAGGCAATTTAAAAAAAAAAATTATTCCAGTTTGGTAAAGTAGTTAGAGTTGGTTATTTACAAAAAGTAAAAAGAGTATGTTTTTCAAGTTCTTTCTTGATTTCTTGAAACATAACTAGCTTGTAGTCAAACAAAAGTAGGTTTAATGTTTTCTTTACAAGATCTTGAAAAGTTAGTTAAGAAAAGTTGAGTTGCAAAGAATTAGTTATAAAGCCTTTCTTTTTTATTTGAAGTAATTTTTCTTTCAAGTGCTTTAATTTTCTCCTCTTTTTCGTCTCTTTACAACACCATTGGTTTCACCACCATACCCTGTGAGTAAATCAAGCCTTTAAAAATAACGCTTAATCTAAAATAAACTAGACCTAGTTTAGGGTTAGGGCCTTGAATTAGGTTGGAGAGGAAAATCTTCAAGGTCGTTAAATCAAACATTGGAGTCTGAGTTAGGGAGTGTTTAAGTCCAATGTCATAAAAGTTATCCAGGAACCCCCTCTAACACAAGGGATAAAAACGAGCTCGCGTGAGGAAAGGCAACGGAGATAACCCCTCCAAAGTCGTATTGAACATAGTGGAGAACGCATATTGAGAATCTATCTCGGGAATAATACCGAATGAGATTTCCTATGGGGCTTCGTGGACCTCGAATCCATTCGATATCCTCTATTTTCTTTTGGACCATTTGCTCTCGATACCCTTGATATGTTTCAGACTTGTTATCCTGCTCATTGTGATCTGCCCGACTGTCGACTGTACATTCCTTATGAATGACTGCAAGCTAGAAACTTAGTTTCCCATATTCTAGGGACTTACACGGGTGACTGTGGGGGTATACCATTGTACCTGGTGCAGACATCGGATCACGCTTCGTAGAGTATACCCAGAGGGTGCTTCCATTTTCGAGTTTCACTTACATTGGTTAGTTGTTCTACTATTGATTGGTGTAACTGTCTTTCCTACTAGATAGTCGATTGCTTGATTTGTCTATAGTAAATTTTTAGTGTGTGCTTGGTGTTTAAATGCTAGTTAAGCCTTACTGTGTCAGTTGATCATTTCACAAGGTGGTAGATCAACAGCTCCACCGGTCACGAAGTCTTCAAGGTCTGACACTAATTCCATTGGAGCCACCTCTGCCACCGTTACGATGAAGACTTAACCAACAAGGGTTGTTCGAAGCGACCGGGATGTAGGAAACTATGCCCAAGCCTACTCCGTGAGGAGACTATTCGACTCCGGAGGAACCTATTATTTAAGAACTTGAGGCATAATCTCTCAAGCCATCCAACCATCTGATTACTAACTTGTCGGTGTCGATCTTGATACAAGTTGTCCCTCATGAGGTGACACCTTCTAAGCACCATCTAGTCTTACAAGTGGCAATGGAATTGAATGTTGCTACTTTGTCCGGGAGTCATCATACTCCCGTTACGCCTACAACTGCAGGGGGCATCTTACCTCCTCTCCCACCTTCACCAATCCAGACCACAGTGGTCTTGACTCCCTCTATTTTGGGTAGTGGTTTGATACCATTGTCGACGTCAACCACCACTATGTTTACTCAGAGTGTGGCAGGCCCTCCATTATCATATGGGATGCCCGACTTTGATTCGAACTCAGTTCTTACCTACTCCACCTTACAGACCATGGTTCTGGGGGTAAGAAGCTCAAACTCTCTCATGCAAGGGTCCATCAGGGGTGCCTCAATCCCATGTAATTTTATCCCTTACAGTGGTGGTCACATACCTCCTTCATCCCCCTCGCTTAGTAGTGCTTTCTCGCAACCAATAAGGCTGAATGCTAATTACAACTTGTTTGGAGCATACACAACACTGGTGGGATCTATGTCATTCTCTTTGTTCGACGCATTTGGGAACACCGCTTTTTGTTCAGTTGTTGTCTCATTTGGGGGCAACCCCAGTTTTGGGAAACATAACCCCATGCAAGGTATTATTCCTTCACAGGGAGCGACGAATGGAGTTTTCTCCACTCAAGGTCTTTGGAATCCTTGGCAGGGATCATTTCCCTCGTAAGGGATGTCGGTCGGGGGAAACCCCTTCCATGCTCAATGGAACCCCGAGCAAGGCTTCGTACCCATGCCCTTCGGATCGACTGGGGGCATCCCCTTCCAAAATCCTTTAAAAAAAATGCAAGGAGAAATCCATGCACAAGCTATGTCATCCAATTATGGGAGTTAACCAATGATACCCCAACAGATGCAATTTTCATATGGTTTTCAAGGCCACGATTTCTACCAGAACCCTAGCCAGCAGTCCAACTTTTCCTGACAACCTGGTGCCAATCAATGTCCATGACCTTCTTTTCTTGTACATAGTACTCAACCTAAACTCTTGTTTTCGGCAACGCTACATCTGTCGTACTTGTTGAGATTATTCAATGACCCAATTTGTCACAATCTGCATTGGCCCCCCATGCCGACTAAGTTTCCCTCAGATATTATGAAATTTGAAGGAAAGCCTAGTTAATATCCAGGTGATCACGTGAAAACCTTTCACTTATGGTGCTCGTCAAACTCACTTAGAGACGACTCCGTCCAATTGCACTTTTTTCAATGCACTCTTATAAGGGGTGTCATGAAATGGTATATTGAGCTCGAGCGCTCGAGATATTCTTACTTCAATGACTTGGCAATGGTCTTCTTGAACCATTTCCAGTTACCTATGAGATATGATGTCGGCACAAAATTGTTGGCCAACTTTGAGAAAACCAAGGCCGACCACATCTCAGATCATATCCGAGAATGGCGACATCGAAAGAGATTGATTAAGGTCTAGGTCCCTCCAGCTTTCTTGTTGGAGTGGTTCCTGAATTATTTGGTGTCATGCATATCCAAGGACATAGTGACTTTTGGACTATTTTTCAGAGGAGGAGGCGATAATGAGAGAGCAATAGCTTGAACTAATCTTCTCTTAGTCCGGCATGCTCTATGATATTTTGCCAGATGCGCTGCAGTCTATTCTCAATAAGGCCAAGAAAAATTTTGGACCCCATGTTGATTTTATTGTGTGATTAGCACAAGGAAATTCCATTGATATGTTGTCAAGTGAATTGAAACAATTGTCGATACAACAGACTTTGTCCAAATATACCTCCAGTTCAGTTGTTCCCCCTACCCAAGCGTTAGATGTACACAGTGTGCAATCGAAGAACCTGAAGGCCAACCAGTAGCCCGATGGAATGAAGAAACAATAGAACAAGAAGGGTAAAGGGGGAAAAAAGGCTACCAACAATGCTGGCAGGGGAAAAACAGAGAAGAGGAAGTCGAAGTATCTATGTAATCTTTGCACGAAAGACCACCCGACTCATCTCTGCCCTCGACTTGTAGAAGCTCAAAAGCTATTGGAGCAACAATAGCCTATTATGCTGACGAACCCATTTCCACATGGGAAAAACATGGCTCAAGCTTCAGCATCCTCGAGCGCGGAAGGGGGAAATCAGGGACCCCTCGCATCTACCAGTAATAACCCGACCACAAATATTTACATGATGAATATCAAGGATAATATAGCGACCAGGGATCGAGATTACGGAATGACAGAATCTGTCGAAAATGGAAAAGAATCCATGAACTCATCGACTCCTCTCCAGATTGAGAAGACGGCGGGTGAAACGATGACTTGCATCCCTAAAGGTGTGTTAAAAAAGGCTTCTCATAATCTGAACACGAGGGATGCCCATAACTACTCTATTGTGGAAGATTTGGCACATACCCCTTGTGCGATGTTTTCTTTGGAAGTCCTCCAGAGTTTCTCTTTGCAGAGAAAAACTCTATTATTCGCCTTGGGATCGGCAAAGACTTGTAACCCGGGAGCGATCATTTTTTATCCAACCGACTTGAAACCCCATATTCTTTACCATGTTGTGTTTCAAATAGTAGTGGATTATACCATGAAATATTTTACTCAAAAAATATTTCGTGCAGTGGTTGACGAGGGTGCCTTGAATTGCGTGATGTCATTGGCATGTTGGAAGGCCATTGGCCAGCCCGATTTGTCTCCATCGCCTACATTGCTTACGACATTTGACAGTCGGTTGTTCAGACCACATGGAATCATTCCTTCTTTCCTCGTGCATTTGGGAGGAAAACTATGTGCAGCGAATTTCAAGTGGTCGATGCGCCTCTCAACTACAACTTTTTGCTAGAAAGGAGTTGCACTTATGTGATGCATGCATTGGTTGCTACATTTTTTTGGGTCTTGTGTTTTCCACACGAGGGTTGAATTGTGACCATTGACCAATTGTCCTTATCCCATCATGACCCTTCATTGAGGGCTTCCATGATCTCAATGATTGATAATCCACAGCTCGACATTGTCAACTTAGGTGTTGGTTTGTTTCCATTGTTGATGGGAAATTTTGATTACCCGTTGCCTTCTGGTGATGTCAAGATTATATCGGTTATCCCTGACCATCCTAGGGCTGCAATATTTCAAGTGTCATCATTTCAAATGACTTACTTTAATGATCCGTGGAATCTACCTTCAACATCGGCTTCGATGGAAGGGACAGGGCATCCTGGCATGGCCATGCCCTTGTCCGTGGTTGAGGTTGCATACAACATTTTCCAGCAAAATTTGGCCAACCCCAATCTGAATCCCCCATAGGATTTAGATCCGATCCTCGAGCCTATTTGGGCTCAAGGTTCTCTTTCCACTACAGATCATTTAAAACTGGTATTTCCTTCTGACGATGTGATTCTTGAGGCAATGACTAGTCCTGACAGACCCTAGGATGATCTTCATCATAGATCTTACTTTCTTCTAGAGTTAAGGAGAAAATCGGCGGGAGAATTTGTTTCGACCGTGAATGGAGATAACACTTTTCCTATCAATCCTCTCGCTATGCACGCAATTTATGTCGAGGTTAATATGGTGAGTATTGCTACAACGATTCCAATACATATCTCCAAAACCCTTGGTGTTATGGAGAATGTTTTTATTGGAGTGGGTTGCTCCCTCAAAGAGATTTGAACTTATACTGAGTTATTTAAGGAATTCCACGACATTTTTACCTAGTCTTATGAGGAAATGCCAAGAATTGACTCAAGAATTGTCGAGCATGAAATAAGGACTTATCCTAATGCCAATTCATTCTGACAGAAGCTTCGTCCGGTGAATCCTCGAAAAGTGGAAACAATTAAGGAAGAAGTAGAAAAACTACTCAAAGCCAATTTTATCTACCCCGTGCAGTTGACGAAATGGGTGTCAAACCTAGTTCTGGTTAACAACAAACATGGTACGATTCACGTGTGCATGGACTTCATGATTTGAACAAGGCATGTCTAAAAGATAGTTTTCCCACCCCATTCATCAATCATATTGTCGATGAATGCATTGGCTGTGAGGTATTTTCATTCATGGATTGTTTCTCGAGATCTAACCAGTTTCAGATCAAACTCGAAGACCAGCATAAAAAATCTTTTATTTTTCCTTGGGGCACATTCGCATATCGTAAAATTCCTTTTGGCCTAAAGAATGTTGGAGCCACTTTTCAGTGGACCATGTCGTTTTCTTTTCACGACCTTAGAAATATAGTCGAGGCGGATCTTGATGATCTCGTATCACACTCTCACAAGATATCCGATCATTCCGCTCATCTTCGACTAATATTTGAGCGATGCCGCTACTATCGTATTCACTTGAATCCCAACAAGTGCAGTTTTTGTGTGGCGTCAATTCGTCTCTTAGATTTTGTTCTTTCAACAACAGAGATCATGGTCTATCCCCTCAAGGTTGAGGCAATAGTTAAATTTCCTCCCCCGTGCACGATACCCCGGCTTCAGAGCTTACAGGGGAAAGTGAACTTCCTTCGGCGTTTTGTCACAAATTACGTCGAGATTACTAAATGGTTTATGTGTCTCTTGAAAAAGGGAGTCCCATTATGTCGGGAAAAAGCCGCTCAATGCTCCTTTGAAGTGTTGAAACGCGCCCTGATGTCTGCCCCTCTGCTCCAACCTCCCGATTATAACAGAGATTTCTTGTTGTATTTGGTTGTTGCATAAATTACCATCTATATAGTCTTGGTTCAATAGGATGATCTTCTCGAGGAGAATGCTATATATTACCTTAGACGAGGCATGGTTGGGCCAGAACTCAACTATTCTCACGTTGATAAGCTCGCTTTGGCAGCCATGCATGTTGTCCAACGGTTTCGTCACTACATTTTGCTTCCCAAGACCACCGTCATTGTTGTTGTGAACCCTTTCCAATATGTGTTAACACGATGGGTCATTGGTGGAAAGATCAATAGATGTATTGTAGTCCTCCAAGAATTTGACTTGGATTTTGTTTCCATGAAATCCAAAAAGTCGTTGGTCTTTGCCTAACTTATTTATGAACTTTCGGTCGATTCTAGTGATATCATGCCTGAAGAATCACCTATCAAAGGAGATGTTTTTCTAATCACATCTTCGGACTCCTGGTATGGAGATATACTATTCTATCTCCATAATTTGAAGTTCCCTGCTTCTACTTTATGTGATGAGCGTCGACAAATTTTCCATCAGGCACGAAACTATATCATACTCAATGACACTTTGTATCATCGAGGTGTAGATTGGATTCTTTGTCATTGCCTTATCCATGAAGAAGTAGGGCTTGTTTTGAATGATTTTCACATTGAAGCATGTGGTGGTCATTTGTCTGAGTTGGAAATAGCCCAAAATATTCTACGTTTTGGTTACTTTTGGCCCTCGTTAATCGAGGATTGCGTTGAGGTAGTCAAGAAGTGCCACTTGTGTCAGATATTCTTTTTAGCACTAGGAATCACCTTCAGATAGCATGGAAGGCAATCCCAGTACCCATCAGGTTATATGTGAATGCAAGAGTGTTTTAAAGGGTCAAATGGAAAAAGACTCAAAATGATAATGTTCCAACTCAGAAAACAAGGCTAGCATGCACCAGCAATCAAGGTCTTGGCTAACTTCAATCAGTAATTTGGGAGTAAGTATGAATAGAGGGAAGACTTGAATATGAGGAATGTAGGGGCTACTATAAACATCAGGTCTACAAAATCCTAAGGAAGAAACTTTCTTAACACGAGATCTTCTTGAACTTAGAAACCAAGGAAGCTAAATAAACATCATGATAATATAATGATCAAACATCCACCATAACATCACCACAATCATTCATTTGAATCATTCAAAGCATGAACATTCAACATCAGAATCAAATAAGCTGAAAAAGAAGTTGATTTCTATTAGCCAAAATGTCTTAAGTCCAGTACATAGTTAGATCACAGACACTTCATCAAAATATTACAGTCTAAGGGAGCCTTGCTCAACCATCCGAACCAACTAAAGAATTTGATCTATCTATTTATAAAAAAAGGGAGGCAATAGCTGGAGGTACGAACTGGCCTCCTTCCCTTGAAAATCTCTAAACATTTATTTGATCTAACAACTTAGTTAACAACCTATGCTATAAAATAGGAAAATGTTGGTGACTAATCCAACCAATCTTCAAGATGACTTGATTCCTTCTTTCTGAGCAGCTCCTTTTTTTCCATGTTCCTTTCAAAATCATGTGGTTGTCCTCATGATGCCGATTGTTTTTTCTACAATCTTCTCCATCATTAGCTATCCAAAAGTTGTTAGCTTAGCCCTCCTAAATCCCTAGTGTCTGTTGGTATCTTCTTTAGGTAGTAGTCTGAGTAACGTACTTCACAACTGGGCAAGTAGAAAAGGTAGTGCATTTAGGTAGCGCCATTGTGTTGTGTATGTGTGCAAACCTTTTTTCTCAGTGAAATATTAGGTAGCCAAATTGCGTAGTGCCACTGTGTTGCGTCTGTGTGCAAACTATGTTCTCTACCAGATATTAGGTAGCACCACTTATGCTATGTCTATGTGTAGGTTTATTCTCTGCCAGATATTAGGTAGCGCCTGTAGGTAGTGCCACTTATGTTGTGTCTGAGTGCAGGTTTAGGTAGCACTGTGAAAAAAACGCAGCACCTCCAATCTTGAACATGTGCAGAGAAAGTAGTGGCCTTGCATAATATCAAACCCATTATACTTAAGTGACTTGGAAATATTGTAGGTAGTGCATTTTACCACTAAGGGAGTTAGCACTTCGCAAAAGCCCAAAACTCCAATAATTAAATGCTTAGAATCCTGTATAGATGGCAGAGGTAACATTTGAAAAACAGTTTACCCTCTCAAAAAGGAAACATCCTCAAAAATGGGGCTCACCTTTCACCAACTATTTTGTTACCTTGACACTTAATCTCACACTCTTTATGGTAGAAGGAGGATCTTCATTTGGCACAGTAGGATTCTTCTTCTTAGCAATGATTGGCTTTTTCAGTGGGGTTGTGCTCTCTTTGATTGTCGATGTCTCTTTCTCAATGGCAGCTTCAACCAATACCTGCAAGTTTCTTTGAGCTACTTCATCATGAAAATGTTGCAACTCTACCTTGAGTTTCATTTTATGATATTGAAAACCTCTATTCTACCTATAAAGGTTCTGGATATTCCTGTGAAGGGGCTGGTCCTTTCTTGCTGCAAACCTAGCCAAGTCAAGGGTATGTTTGTAGCCATCCATGAGCTCTTTCATTTTCACCCTGTCAGACATGGCCTCTATTTTCAACTGAGCCACCTCTTTTCTTGCATCCCTAAGTTGGTTGATAAGTCTTTTGAAGGTCTGACTGTCAGGTGGAGTAGTGACATGCATAGTCTCAATAGGTTTTTTCTCAGTCTCCTCTTCCATCTGCATAGGGATTGCCTTGTCTACTTCATCAGGTTTCTTGGTGGCTTTGTTTTTATCCTTCTTCTTTTGCACAGGGGTTTCCTCTTTTCTTTCCACACGCTTTCCAATGCCTTTACCCTTCTTCTTTTTGTACAGGGATCTCAGGTAGAGACTGTTCTTCAACAACTTCCCTAGGAATTGATGATCTTATGAAAGATATTCGACCCTTAGTATTGACTGTTAGAGGAGAAGAGGGGAATTGTAGCTTCTTCCCTTTCTTGGATGTAGTTTTGGTAGAAGAAGGAACCTCTTCTAACCCTGGTGGAGGAGGTGGTGAAAAATCTCTTTGTGGGGAAGGACAAGCTTCCTCCTCGGCTCATGTGACCTACTTGCTAACCTATGAAACTTGAACAAAAGATTTTCCCTTTCTCTTCCTACTAGTCCCTACTTTAACATCACTTGTGGGTGATAATGGCCTTGCATTCTATGATTGAGGAGTAGATGCTAGATCCAACTTGAAATGAGAAGTAACAACAAAACTCTCCCATGAAATCTGTTTCTTACCCAATTCCTCAGAGACTATCATTATGATCAATTCAGAGTGGAAAAGGCCAGAATCCACATCCTTAGATTTGGATTGAATCATGTCTGACATCTTACCTATGCTCCTTAACAAATAATAGGGGATATTCATTTCAAATTTACCAGTAAAATGAAGCAAAATCCTTATATGGTGTTGGCCCTTGACCAAGTTTTGAGGAAAACTTGGTCATATTTGACCATTTTTGGGACTTCGACAACCTGTCAAAGATGGAGCACCAGATGAAGAAAAGATCATGGGATCTCGACCCACTTTCAGGCCCCTTTTTGGGTTTTGGGACAATGTAATGGGAAAGGGATGTCAGTCTTTAGGTTTACCCATGCCTAGGCCCACTTTTGTATGTATAAATAGATGTCTAGGTGAAGTAAGTAGAAGACAGTAGCCTATCTATGTGATGTAAGCTAAGTGCTAGTAGTGCTTTGTGCATGACTGTAGAAGGGTTACTGAGATAAGTGCAACTTATTATAGAGATTATAGAAGGCTTTGTGCTACAACGCAAGGAAGAAGGATCTAGCAAGCTGCGCAGATCTTTTGTCCTGTGCGTAGAATGGTTTTTGGTGAATGTGTGTTGTAATCGATTAAATACATTAATAAAGAAGAAGATTTGGTGGACATAGCCCCAGGGTGGGGGTGAACCACGTACATGTTGTGTTTCTCTTCTTTGTGCGATGTATTGATGTGTTTCTATATGATGAATGTTAGATAGATATGATGTTTCTTTGTGCCTAATCATGTTAATGAATGCTACATCTGGCCCATGTGGATGTGCTTAGTGCTTGAACCTATTAGATCTAATGTGTCATTTTATGTTAAGTGTTATTAGATGATGGATCTAGTTGCATACTGCGATACTTGGTAATTACGGTATGTCTACATTGTTACTAAGAACTGAATATTGATGAAGATTAATTGCTAAGTGCTTTGTTAAGTGTTAAAATAAAAGATATGTGTCCCAACTAAGATTGCAGACATCTGAGTCCTACAACCACCCCTGCCTCTACCTCGGGTGAGACTTCATCTGCTTCGCAGGTGTTGCCGAAAGGGCCAGTAGTTAAGGTTTTTTTGGTGTGTTGTTGTAGCGTTGAACCCTGGGTCTGCCCCTGTGCCAACAAATGGTTTCATTGTCGGGACCTAAAACTGTGATTGCTAGGAACTGAGAAAGAAGAAGCTTGGTGCAAAGATTCGCCCTGAAACTCTCGAAGCTCTGTGTGTGGACCTATGCCCTAGTGCACAGTAATCCACTTGATCTGAAAAGATCTGTGCTAAAGAAGGAAGGGTAGATCTGAAGAAGTCAGATATAAACACTTTGTGCTCTAAGAAAGGTTAAAGTGGAAGCTTTTGAAGAAAAGAGGTCAAATATGAAGAAAAGAGGTAAGATTTGTAAGCCGTGTGCTCTAATAAAGGTAAGAATAGTTAAAAGTTCTTAGATCTAGAAGCTTTGTGCTCTGTAGAAGTAAGATAAGTGAAATTTTTTGTTTCTAGAGTATGGATCTAGGTATGTTCGATAGATTTTATCTTAGCTTGAAAACTAGGGCTTTGTTAGATGAAAGAAAGTTTGATATGAATAGATCTGATAAGAATAATGATAGATATGTTATACCTACACATAGAAAGAATGTTTGGACTGACAAATGGATGCTCCTAGAAAGAATTTTTTGCAGGCTAGCTACCATGATCCTAGTGCGTAGTACAGAAGACGTTGGGAATCATTTAAAAGAAAGAGAGGATTAACCCTATGTTACAGTTGCAGAAAACCAAGCCATCTAGCTAAGGAATTCCCGGGTGAAAGACCTAGTTGTCTCTGTTGCAAAACTTTGGACCATGAAGTGTTGGATTTCCCTAGAATGATTGCTAAGCTTGAAAGAATGAATATGAATGAATAAAATCCTAAGACAACTCTAGAAATAGCCAAATCTATGAAAGAATCAGAGAAAGTACTGATACAAATGAAAGAAACCTTGAAAGAACATAAAGATGTCTAATTACCAGAGATATTCAAAGAAAAGGAACAAGTTGAAGCAAGACTAGGGACTTTGACATTGACTGTATTCTTGATGAAGAAACACAAGTGAACATTATGCCAGAAAGAACCTGGGAAGTTATAGGGAATCCTACCATGATTCCTTCACTAGGAGGAATAGGACTATTCAGAGGAAAACTGGTGATGTTATGTGGAAAACTCGCTCAGATATCTATGATAGTCAATGGAACTTCAACTGAAGAATATTTTGAGATTATTAAATTTATTAAGGACAGTGCCCTGTTTACTATGTTACTTGGAAAACCTTGGATTGAGAGAGATCGAGCCAGAAAAAAGGAAGAAGAATTTTTTTTAGAACAACAGAGACAAGAGTTAATAGATTTCATGACTAGAAGGATTGTGCAGTTGATTGAAGAACAGGAGAACAGATCAAATCCACTTATCGTTAGAGGCCCAAATGTTGAAGATGAAAGAATTTCAAAAGGATCATAGAAGAACGAAGCACATGTCCCAGAAAAATAAGAATTATTACCCCTGGGTCGTAAGAGAGAATCTCAACAGTGCGAAGTACCTATGTTCAAGGAAAATAAGAATCAAAATGGAAACAGAATTCTGGAGATGAATCTCACTGGAAAAAAGGCTAGGAAACTAAGTAAACGAAGAGCTAAGATCGATAGACTACAAAATATTTCAGAGGGAACCCCACAGAATGGGAAACTTGCAGAAATTGAACTTCACCAAGATATCAGACCAATGACATAGGCCACTTCGTTGAGGCGAAGCAATATAGCCGTTGGAAGCTGATATAACCGTTCGATTGTCGCTTTGAATGGGTCTAAAAGCAATGATGGTTCGCCACTAGACCATCAGACCGCACCATAACGGACATAACATGAGTTAATGGTGCCTCATACCCATTGCAAGCAGGTCATTGCTAACTTTCTTACTTAGTCCTCCGCACCATGCACCGAGAATACCTTTTTCTAACTAAGAACTTGAACCCACAGCCTAAGATTATTTTTCACTGTGATCATAGCCTTGTTTTCGTACCCCCCACTGTAGTTTTTGAATGCAGTTCACACCCATTCTAATGGACCCCGATCTTGTATGTCGGACGAGCTCACCGTAGTAGAGAAAGCAGTTGAAGAAGTTCTAAATGATTTAATGGATGAGAGAGTCATATCAGAAAGAAGGATGTATGCAGGTGTGCAAGCATCATCAACAGGAGGATTCCAAGCTTCTCCCTCAACTACTCGCAGAGCAAGACCTTCCAGAACCATGACAGAGACATGAACAAATCACAGAGACGACACTGTGAATGCCAAGCTTATTCCATGCATTTTTCCGACTTACATACCACCTATGAGTGGTGGAATTAACCGCGACAGTGTACCCAGAGACTTCGAGTATACTTTGATCACAACGTACCTTCCGAAAGAGGTGCGCGTAGTTTGAGTCGATCAAGACAAGCTCGTAGTGTTGAAGTTTAGTGACTTCAACCTCGACCCCCGAACAAGTATCTAACGAAGATGAATGGAAAGAACTCGAAGATAGTCCCACAGTCTTGGACCCAGAACCTCGCGCAGTCTACATTGTTGAATGTTATGAAGATATCGCACTTTGGCAGACACCAGGAGGTGAATGTGTGCATAAAGTTGCTTCTATGTTGCTATCACGGAGGATACCGATGTCTAAACTGATGCATCATTGTGGATCTGACCTTGATCAATTGGATCACAGGGATTATCTTGCAAGGCCCTATCCCGCAAGAGTTCTACCCTGGAAAGACCTCCGACCAAGCATTAGCGCAGAGAATTAAGGAAACCTATGGCAATGTCAAGAAGGGAATGCGAGGCTACAAGGTAGCCTCTATCCAGAGTGGCACAATGTGCCTTGCCTGTTAGTTGATCGCGGGCAAGTTATTTTGTAAGAATAGACCAACTCAAGTGACTGGATTCATGGTTGACCTCACAGGGAAGTGCGCAGAGGGATTACAGATGAATTGGGTGCAGTACCTTGTCAATCAACTAGAGATTGATTGTAGAGAAGCGTAAGACCAAGGGTATGACTTCCACTTTAGTTGGCTTCTCATACTAATCACTTTCATTGCCTGGGAGCTACCAGAAGGCGCCACTTTTCTGGATATAGAACCCTTCGAACCACTGGCTGCGAAGTTCTATACGTTGTGGTATTCCAGCGACATGAGAAAATAGTGGAAGTGCAATATCGTCTTCCATGCCTACTACAACCAGTTGAAGATCGCAATCCAATCTACACCGCGCATCACCCCGAACACACTTTACAGGTTTATACCCTTGATGAAATTCAGTGCGGACTGCCACTTCACCTACATTACAGCGCGTGTTGATGAGAATAAACAGCAGCTCCAGTCATATTACAAATTGATAGAAGATGACTTGGAGGATATTACCAAGGAATGGTTGACATACCTCCTTGTTCCAGCAGACCCCACAGAGATGTCCGATGTGGATAGCCCTGAAACTATGCCAAAAACACCTGGACCAAGTAAAACGAAGAAAAATGACGAAGTGCATGGTGTCCATAGCACATTGGTGGAGACATCTTCAACCTCACCTGAGCAGAGAGATGATGGTGAAGAACTAGGTGGCATGGAAGTTGAGCAAAACAAAATCGATGTTACTCCGCCTAGAGATGAAGAGGATCCAACTAAGAAAAGGAAGGTTACCCTGCCAAAGCCTTCGTCCCAAAAGAAATCCAAAGCCACTAGGGCTACGTTTAAGACTACCCTCACCTCAAACAACTTTGACTTTTTAGTTGCTGCGTTGAATGATGCTTCATTGGATATCGCAGAAAAGAAAGAAGTGAAGCAGGAGGAGGTATTCAGTTGAATCAAGGGTGAACTTCAAGAAGTGCAACAGGCACTACAATCCAGCCATGCAGTTTCTATTGCTCCCTCAACAAGTGGAATAGAAGAACCAGGAGATGAGCCATCCCAACTACACCAGATCGCCAATAAATTTGAAGCTCACCTTCAATGAGCTCAGGAAGAGACAGTGCAAGATACCCAAGCTTTGGCGCAGGCACATAAAGATATGCTAGAAAAGTGCAATAATGCAGAACAAGAAAAACTAGCTCTTCAAGCAAAGTGGGAGGAAGAGAAAGTAGCGCTACAATAAGACAGAGAACAGTTGCTCCCAGAGAAACTCGAAGTACAGGAATGGGTTCACAGATCAATTTGATCTATGACAATCATCGAATTCCAAATAGAAGAACGAGTTCCACAACAGGTGGTGCAACTGGAAGGAGTGATCCAACAACTTCAGTAGAGCATCGCAGACCTGGAACTTCACACTGTGTCGAAGACACCTCAAGAAATAAGATATCTAAGAGAGGCAACTTCCCGAAATGTAGTTGACCGACCAAAATCCTTTGCCTTGGAATATAAGCAGTTGATCTCCAGAAGTGCCCAGACGTACGAAAACCTCACGGAAAATCCATAATTACAGGTGTTAGATTCACAGCTCCAACACGCATAGTAGCAAGCAGACACGTTACAAGCACAGCTAAAGGCCTTGTCACTAGTTGAGAGAATGAAGAGGTTTCCAGAGCAATGCACGACCCAACAACATGTAATCACACTCCAAAGTAAAGTAATGGAAGTCTCTCAACGACTTCAACCAATGCAAGAAAACGCATGCTAATTATTCATTGAACTTGAAAGCCAAGGAGTAGAACTTGAACAGGTTGTGAGTATGGTAGAATAACGCCTCGAAGGACTAGTCAATGATGCACTTATTCAGAATTTCATTGAGTAAGAAGCAGTAGCATGGTAGCAGATTGAAGAAGCTTGAGGTGTTCGAAGCGAAATTGCTCAGAACATAGTGACTTGGGACAAGTCACAGGTGAGTGTTAGGGGCATGTTGGCCCTTGACCAAGTTTTGAGGAACACTTGGTCATATTTGACCGTTTTTGGGACTTCGACAGCCTGTCGAAGATGGAGCACTAGATGAAGCATAGATCATGGGATATCGGCCCACTTTCGGGCCCCTTTTTGGGTTTTGGGACAATGTAATGGGAAAGGGATGTCGGCCTGTGGGTTTACCCACACCTAGGCCCACTTTTGTATGTATAAATAGATGTCTAGGCAAAGTAAGTATATGATAGTATCCTATATATGTGATGTAATCTAAGTGTTAGTAGTGCTCTGTGCATGACTGTAGAAGGGTTACAGAGCTAAGTGCAAGTTATTATAGAGATTATAGAAGGCTTTGTGCTACAATGCAAGGAAGAAGGATCTAGCGAGCTGCGCAGATATTTTGTCATGTGCACAGAAGGGTTTTTGGTGACTGTGTGTTGTAACCGATTGAAGACATTAATAAAGAAGAAGAGTTGGTGTATGTAGCCCCGGGGTGGGGGTGAACCACGTACATGTTGTGTTGCTCTGCTTTGTGCGATGTATTGATGTGTTTCTATATGATGAATGTTAGATAGAGCTGATGTTGCTTTGTGCCTAATCATGTGAATGAATGATAGATCTGACCCATGTGGATGTGCTTAGTGCTTGAACCTGCTAGATATATTGTGTCTTTTTATGTTAAGTGTTATTAGATGATGGATCTGGTTGCATACTATGATACTATGTAATTAGGGTACGTCTACGTTGTTACTAAGAACTGAATATTGATGAATATTAACTATTAAGTGCTCTGTTAAGTGTTAGAATCATGGATTTGTGTCCCAGCTAAGGTTGCAGACATCTATGTCCTACAACCACCCCTGCCTCTACCTTGGTTGAGACTTCATCTGCTTCACAGGTGTTGCCGAAAGGGTCGGTAGTTATGGTTTTTTTGGTGCGTTGGTGTAGTGTTGAACCCTGGGTCTGCCCCTGTGCCAACATATGGTACTGGTACAATGTGTTAAATCTTCCTTCACATGTAAAATATATCTGAATGATTTTCAATATTCTATCAAACTATTCAATCAATTGACTCCTTGGCACACCTTTAGACAAATCACTGGCTTGATGTTCAATTTTAAAAAGATATTTGGCATAGGATGAACTCAAAGCCATGTCTTTGAAACACTTTTCACCTATAATGGGGATTCCTATTGCAACTGAGATAGAGGCTTCAGTAACCTCAAATTCCAAATCCCCAACCTTGGTTCTCCTACCATCAAAATGTAATGCAAACTATCTTGTCACCTCTGGATGGCCTCTCTACATATTCTGGAAGAAAGAGAGGCATCCCACTCTTTGAAAAACCTCTCTTGCCATGGGATTTGTATCAAAAATATGCATGTCCACAGGTTCTGTCCTAACCACCTTTCCACCTTTGTGTTTCTTCCTTGATTGAGGAGTCTCCATGGCTTAGAATGAGAGCCTTTAAAGGATTATGGGATAGTAATAACCAGGAAGACTTAAAATCGGGCTTCAAATGTACAAGGATGACCTTTTAAAACAGATTGGTGCTAGTAAGCCAAGCTTGACTATGGGAATTACACCCTTGGATTTGTACAGGTATTTGAGAGTTTAGAAAGTGAGGGGGTAATCTGTAATTGGTCCTTTGTAACTGAGTAAAAACGCTTAACCCCGAAATGAAAGGAAGCAGGGGAGACACATTTATTTTAAGCAGCGCCTCTGGGTAGTGCGATGCATATGCAGAGGATAGGCTATTTAGGTGCTTTCAACCTCAATGGCTATGGCGAACAGAAGTAATCAGAACTAGGTACATGCAATGGAGTTCACAAGTTTGAAAATAAAGGAGACAAGGCTATCATGTGAAGATGTGTCCCTTACAACTATGCAAGATCGATAAACCAAAACTTGAGCGCTAATTTCTTATAAAAACTAATATGCAGAGGAGGCAACACGGGATACCTGTGGAGTAGACATCTGTTGGAATCTTCAGCAAAATCTCATGATGAATTTGTGAACATTTCGACCCTCGAATCTACCTTAGCATCAAATTTGGTTGCATCGTTGTCACCTTGTCAGAACTATGAGTTTGAGCAGTGCAGCATTCATGAATTTTCAAATCAAAAACCGTTATCAGGTCTCGTAAATGCGAGATATTGGAGGTATCTTTAACCAACTCTTGGCACTGAAAACAAGGAACATGACATCAGTTGTGGTAATCATAACTCGTGGTGGAAATCATGATGAACAAGTAAGGCGCTACGGAACCTCCTGATGATTGAGCAGCACTCCAGTTTTAAAACATTATTGGACAGGTAAGCAAGGACAACAAGTCATGCCCACAAGGTCATGAGTGAGGAGAATAGTGTGTCACATCATTCTGTTCATGGGAGGGGAGGGATCGATCCTAATGACAAATCATGAAGGGGTCCAAAACTTAAGTCATGAACTAAAAAGGGTTTAAGTCCAAAAATCAATATGAGGATCAAAATAGAGCTATGACTCAAAAATTTAATCATCTAAAGGATCCTACCAAACATAAACTTTAAATGGATGAAACTTAAAAAATCTAAAATCTAAGGCTTAAAAAAGGATAAAAACAAACTAAAAGACCCAAGGCAATTTAGTGTGATAACACTTCTGTCGAAAGATGTGGGTGCATCCTGCTCCCATGTTTCCTATCATTGTTGTTGGTTATTTCACCAAGTGGGGTATTAACTTCACTACATGTCACCCAGCCTCAGCCAGGGGGCATCGTTACATCATCATAGCAGTAGACTACTTCACAAAGTGGCTCGAGGCTATGCCAACATTTAACAATGATGGTGAAACAACGGATCGTTTCATTTTTAATTAGATAGTAACAAGGTTCAACATCCTAAAGGAGATTGTCACTCACCATGGAAGTCACTTCCAAAACAAAATGATGATCGAGTTAATGTCAAAGCTTGGGTTTAGGAAAGAACATTCATCACCTTATTACTCACAAGCGAATGGCCAGGTTGAAGTTATGAATAAGTATCTCAAGACTATTCTTTAGCGGACGATCAATTATGCCAAGTCAAATTGGAATTTGATGTTGTACTCATCATTGTGGGCCTATCAAACGTCCATGAAGACTCTCACCGATTTCTCACCTTTTCAACTCGTATACAGGATAGAAGCAGTCTTACCTATTGAGTGTCAGATTCCTTCTCTAAATTTGGAAGTGGAATTACTGTTGGACACTTCACTGGTTGAGGAATTCCTATTATATCTCGAGCATATCAATGAGCAACGTTGTGATGCAGCCTTGGCCAATGAGGCTCATAAGCAATGAGTCAAGTATTAGTACGATACATCCGTTCGTCCTTGAATTTTCTCTAAAGGCGATCTTGTCCTGGTCTATGATCAAGACAAAGATCCCGTCGGGGAAGGCAAGTTCAAACCCATGTGGTTCAGACCGTTCATTGTGAAAGAGATCTTGAAGAAGGGCGCTTAGCGTCTGGTTGAATTTTAAGGAAATGCCTTGGCGGAGCCTAGAAATGGACTCTACCTCAAGAATTATTACTCCTAGGTTGGTCACCTGGGTGACTTCTTGTACATATGTATAGATTCTTTTACAATTTCTGTCTTTTTTGTTTTTTGGATGTGTAGTTATTTATGTATTATTTTTCACTATGGAAAATGTCAAGTGAATCAGAGGTGTATTTTGGGTTCACGGACGGCGCTAGCCAACACACTCGGAGGCTTGCTTCTGCAGCTTGGGTGATTTTCACACCTGGAAGCCCGTTTCTATCTTCCGGAGGTATTTTTCTAGGTGATGATACAAACAATGTCATCGATTACAGTGCAGTGATAGAGTTTCTTTGTCACACTCTGACGCATGGAATTTCACACCTTCGGGTCTATCTAGATGCTCAACTGGTTGTGTCCCAATTAAATGGAGTTTACCACGTTTATGATCCTACTTTGCACCGACTTTTCCTTATGGTACGTCTCTTAGAAAGTAATTTTGATTACATTACGTATATCCATGTTCCTAGGAGATTTAATCATATGAAAGATACTCCTGCTAATCACATATTAGATTGGCATGTTGCACACACATAGAAGAGAAGCACACACATACACATGTACATACATTTTTTTAAAAATGTGATATGTAAGACAAATAAGATGTGTGTGTGTGTGTGTGTGTGTGTGTCAAAATGTGTCACGAGTACATAGGTGGGCGCAAACGCCTCAAAAATAATGTTCAATATACATCGTTGGGCTTATGCCCTCAAAAATATATGTACAAAATGTGCCCTCGGCACATATAAATTCTAACCTATCTAAGATCGGGGCCTATTGGCCCTACCATAATGAATGACGGTGTTGGATAAATGTCAGAAAATCTAGACCCACGTTCGTGGCACCCCCACTACATGAGGCTGCATGGAAGGCAGGAGATCCTCGATCTCGACCATGGGTATTATGAGAGTGAGCGCAATGAGGTTGTGCTCCACTCATCTCAAAACCCTCTCAGCCTCTTCGGATGGAGGTCACCCTGCGGTTGTTGGTCCACCGGTTGTTGTTGGTCCTACCTCTGGTCGAGGACGTCACCGAGTCCTCGCGAAGTCTGTTGGCCATACTGGTCCCACATCTATACATAGAAGATACACAAGATTCAATACTCTATACACATATAAAAAATTATATATGTAAAAGAAATTAAAAATTAAATAACATTTAAAAACAAGTTACCTATCTCTCCTCGCTCCTCTTTGCGAGGAATGGGCATGTCTGGATCCCTGGAAAAGTTGATCCCGATGTAGGGTTAGTCCTCGATCGTCGGAATCTGTCATGCCCACGGGTCAAAAAACGTGTCATTGAAGGCCTCTATGGTCCTCCCTCACCCCTGTCATGGAAACAATGCTACCCATATGCATACCGCTAGGAAGAAGGCCACATGCCCTCATACTATCTCTCTAGGACTAAGATGGGTACCCTCTCGAAGAAGAAAGATCATAAGATAGTGCCAAACCCAAATTTTTTGTTGCTATGTTACCAACACTCTGTCAGTTGTCTCTTCATGCACATAAGCATGGTCATGCTCCAGTCAAAAATGTGTGCCTCCTGACACAGAATGGAATAGTGCATGTGTGCCCGGGAGGCCTGGTGTAGGGTCGCAGATCCAGTAATCCACCCAATCAGTAACAATATCACCCGAAGAGTCGAGATGGTAATCTTATGAATAGGAACCTGAGAACCTACCTTCTCAGTGCCAACCTCACAATACATCTTGATGTAGTCCTCGATATTGAAAGGCCCAGGGGGAAAGGTCTGTAGATTGATTGGTTCCCCTCTCCTCGAGAGATCAATCAAGAGGTAGATATCCTCAATCGTCAAAGTTAATGATTTTCCCTCTAACACGAATGCCTTTGCATCCAGGTGTCAGTAATCAACAAGGGTGTTAAGTAACCTGGGTTGTGCCCTCATTAAAGGACACTGGAAGAACTTCCATAGCCCACACTATTTCAGTGCTGTGATGGTTGCAGGTTCCTCTTCGACCAATATGTCTATATCTTTGTGTTCCCTCTCCCTCCAGTGGACATACATCTTGCTCCATGGCAAATTGGAGGAATTTATCTCTTTCTTTTTAGTTATTTTCAAGATTTTAAGGGTGTCTGCGGGCTGTATTGGCCATAGTCGTGTATGTACGTGGGAATAGTGTTTTATGCCCGAGTACATACGTGGGTTGTCCTTGGATAGCCCGCATACACGCAGGGCCACTCTTTTTAAGAGAGCATTCCCCCTAAAAAAAAAATGCATAAATGACTTATTGAAATGCAAGAGGGGTGAAATTGTACTTACTTGGTCCAAGCGGAAGTTCATTTCATCCATTGAAGCTCTCGGAATCAACTTCTTTAGCAAAGGGTTTTTTTCTCCTTTTGGTTAATTTTCAAACTGCAATGGTGAAAATGAGTTGTCATCTTCTATTTATAGACCTTTTTTGTCCCTTTTTTCCACTTTTTGACCCCCTTTGTCTTTTTTCCTAGCTTGGAAATCACTTGTTTATGTTTTGAGTTTCTTATTGGATGTTATGGTACCCTTTTCCTTTTGGTTTGGTAACTTTTTAGGGGATGGGTCACTTTTTAGTATACTTTGGTAAAAGTTGTTTCTTCCAACTTTTTGCATATAAGTTAGGATTTCATCTCCACTTTCTACATCTCATTGTCTTTTCCAATTTTCCATAGGATCGACCCCACTGAAGTGTGACACGGAACCTTCATTGTTGCTCTAGAAGTGTCGTAATTAGGTGGTAGAGCCTACTTGTACATGGATGCCCTAGGTAGGTCCTAGTTGAATTTTGGTGTTCATGCTGTTAGTAATGACTATAGGCTCGGGAGTCCTTGTTATTCCTATCATGTTTACAATATTAAGCCTCATCCGTTTGATGCATCATCATTATTGTCCTTACCCTCAGGACTCCCAAATGAGCACGCTTTGTTGTCTTTCAAGCTCACTTTAAAATTTGAAAGCAACATCCGACGAGAATGTATTTATGCTTTTCGATCTTGTCTAGATTAACTGAGAAAAGTAGCCCCCTCGAGTCTTCTTTAAGCCCATTTGAGACTCTCTAAACATGAAAATATTGTCGAGGGATCTTTTTTCCCTTCACGCTCGCCAAACTCAAATTTGAAGGCACGTCCTTCTGGCAGTAGTTTACCCCTTTTTCGGTCTGAATGGTCAATTTCACGAATAAAGGTATGCTCTAGGAACTTTGGTTCACTAGAAGACTATTCTGAGGCATAAGTTTTACCTTTTTTGGGGCCTGAGGGACTAAATCTTCAAAAAAGGAACATTCTCCTGGGTTTTGGTTTATCACCTTTTTCGAGCCTTGGAGATTACTTACGAAAAAGGAACCCCCACGGAGTCCATAGTTAATCTCTTTTGAGACTCCCTAAAATGGAAAAGATCATTGAGTGACCTTGTTCCTTCACACTCATTAAAATTGGTCCAGAAGAACATCTACTGGCATGAGTTTAACCCTTTTTCTAGCCTGTAGATTATAGGAGAAAAAAGTACGCCTCGGGAGATTCATCTCGTTGGGAGAGTTCTCCTCAATAACTTTTATACTTTTTCAGGCTAAGGAGACTAATCTCAAAAAAAGGTTGTGAGTCCATAGTTAATCTCTTTTCAGACTCCTTAAAATTTAAAATATTTTCAAGTGATCTTGTCTTTGTCACACTCGTTAAAATTGTTTTGAATAAACGTCTTTTCGGTGCCAGTTTATCCCTTTTTCAAATCGGCTTTACTATCTCCGAAAGAGGTACTCCATGGAGTCTTATTTTATGTTTTTTCAGACTCTCTAAATGTGAAAAAAAAAACGAGCTTACCTTCTCTGGGCTCGTTAAAATTACATGGAAGTGGGTTTCATTGTGTCTTGCTTAATTGCATTTGCATCTCTGTGTCTTTGGCCTAATGTTGGCTCCATGTTTCTCTCAACTGAACCTTTGAAGCATGCCTTATACACAAGCCTTGTATCACTTCTTGCTTCTACGACCCGACACCTTGACCCATGGAGGAATTTTCCCCGAGTGTCATTTTCCTGCACATGTCTTCTTTCTCTGAGCATTAGTATGTTCATTGCGCTTGGAACTAGTATGCTTTCTTGTGACACTCGTTCCTCCTTTGTAACGTAGCATTCTTTTATTATTTTTTAAGATCTCAAAAAATTCAAAAAGACAAAAAAATCAAATATTCCAAAAAGAGGGGACCTGAAATATGTTTTTTTTTTTTAGCAGCACAAAGAGTCTCCCTTGGAATAAGCACATCCTTATGTTTTTTCGTCAAACATTGGGATCTAGTATGACCTTAGGAATTTTTTCTCGCTACATAGAATTGTTTCCTCCTCCATTTGGTTACTCTTCCAAACACATGGATATTTTTCATTGCCTCCTGCATCGTGAACTTATGTCAATGTCATGTTGCCTGAGTCTGATCATCTTTCGTGATTTTGTTCAAGGGAAGTTTCACCCAACCTGAGTCGCCCTTTCTGTAGTTTGTCTCTTGACTTCATGAGTCGACCATCCCAAGAGTCCAGTCAAGTCCTAATTCAAAATCAACGAAGTTCTCTGAATGATCATCGAGATCCTCATGTATTTTCCCAACGAGTCATCGAAGACTTCAGAATAGTGATTTATACACTTCCATTGTACTCTAACCCGAGTTTTGAATATCTTGAAGTTGTTTCTCGATCTTTGAAGGCCTCATCTCCAGCCATCAAGGGCCACTAGCTTCTTGAAGATGGATAATATACTTGTATATCTTCGACTAATTTTGAGATGTAGATCCATTGTGTATTTCTCGTGGCTACACTTTATATAGTTATATGACATGGATCTGCAGTGTATTTTATTGGTATCCATGATTTAGTTCATCCCGAGCATGGGTATGCCCGCCTCGAAGAGATAATTGTTGTTTTGTAGATGGCACCTCTCGAACTCTGGTTTCGGGCTCCTTGATATCATACATTGGTGAAGATATTGTAATGTATTTCGGCCATCAGTTGCTCTTCTGACCTCACACATTAGGGGGCATCTATTATAGCCCTAAAATTCCCTATTCGTGCATACATGGCCTTGGCCCTCTTACTTGCATATTTTTCCAAAGCACTGTTGAGAATCTCTTCTTAAAAAACCATTTTTGGGAAGATGTACGCGCCCTACACTATTACAGCCCACGTACATATGCTTGTTGCACCACTAAAACGCATGTACATATGCATGTTTCACCATTACAGCCTGCGTATGCTTGCAAAATTTGCAAGAAAAAAAAAGTTGCAAGGAATTCGTTGAAATTCAGACTATTGGAGGTTTCCCAACTAATCCACTTGCTATGGCCCGTCAACCAACCGAATAACCATCCTTTTGTCATATAAAAGGAGGTGTTGGGGTCTCATTTCCAAGATAAGCATAAGAACAGTGAAACTCTGCCCAATTTCACTTCCCCTCCTTTCCCAAGATATTGTTTCCTTTTGTGAGATATTGCCTCAGCATACCCTCATCATCCCCTTCTTCATCCATTCAACCCATTCCATTCCATAGAGGTGATCAAAAGGTTGAGAGAATAATTCCATTTAAGGTGCACTTGGAGCATGGTAAAGAGAATCCAGGACTAGGTTCATGGAAAGGTGGCTGACTCAGATTGTAAGGTAGAATCTTTGTATTGTGAATAAAACAATCACATTTTCCTGTCCCAAATGATGGTGTTTTGATTATTTTTAATGATTTATACTTGAAATTTTATATCTAACCCTAACTTATGGATATAATCGCATGTGTGTAATTCTTTGTTTTCCTATATTTGGATGCAGGTCATCCTTGGGAGGAGATGTGCAGTCAATGGAACTTCCAAGCTTGAGGAGATCATCACCAGATGTGGGATCAAAGGTATAGTCACCCAATCTCTTCTCCATTTTCTTTATTTACATTAGTTTTGGTATGTTTGGGGTA
>ML854943.1:0-18384 GCA_009831015.1 Picea engelmannii | reverse complement strand
CTCTGAAATCAGCTAACCCACTCCCATTACCGCTCACCTTTCCCACTTTTACTCCTCCTGTCCCTTCACAACACCTGTCCTATACGTTAGACATTACACTTCCTATCCGTTAGACATTACCTATCCTATCCATTAAAGATTACACCTATCCCTCCTACGCCCCTAATGGATATCCCTGCAAACTATAAAAACTCGACATTTCCCCCCCGCATTACACCATTTTGTTGCATGTGATCAGGGATGATTTTAAGGATGGAAATTTGTTTTAAAATGTAGAAACCTTGGCGAATCTTACTAATCCTTCATATGGCAACTATAAGTGTTTGACGATATTTTTGTAAAAATATTCAAATTGATAAGGATTTTATGTAGTTTTTATAAACTTTTGGCGATTTTTAAGGTAAAATAATTTTATCCTATAGAATTTGGGCAAATCATTTTTAAAACAACGAATCTTGTTTTTGGAAAAACCCTAGAAAATTAGCCCATGAGCAAAATTTAGCCCCTAAAATCATCCATGCATGTGATTAAGTTAAAGACTAAAGAAGTCGATCAGAGCACAACCATCGAAATGCAATCACCATCACCTGCTATTAATCGCCACCATTTTCTCAGTAATTACAACAATTTTAACCTATCTTACTGTTAATTTTCTATAATGGCTCCTAAAGGAAAGATTGTTGACATATCTGAAAACCCAATGGTTCTGCCTCCAATTGACCTTGACCACATCCCCCTGGCAGACAAAGATTACAAAGTTGCAGAGCCTAAGTGTGAATTCGATTTATTCGAATTGTACTGCTAGATAAAAGATAATTTCTTGACCAGAGTGACGAAATTGGACTCCGGGAATCAAATTTACCCCTCTACATGTTTCCTCAAACCTACGACTTCCCTGAATTCATCCTAAAATGCCAATCCAGTTATCTGTCGAGCCAAAGAGCCATTGTATCCCACAATGGTGAATTTATGTTTACAATTACCCCTAGGACCATTAAGAAAATGTTGCAGATCCCTCAGAATGAATCCACCACCCCTTTCTCTATTGAATCCCTCAATGAATTATATCAGAAATTAAATTTTCCCCAGAGAGCTGAATTTTTTGAAATTTTCCTCCCTGAAGATGCCCAACTGCCTAAGAAAAATCCACCATACCCCTCTTCTATTTTTCCAGAGAAGGATGATTAGATTGTCTCCATGCTCTCATGTCTATTAGGATACTATTATGATGAATGTGTAGATGAACCTATTTTAGGTTTTCTGTCCATTTTCTCTACAGAAGAAAAGGTTTCCATGAATTTTAATTTCAGTCAATTCTTGGCTGACAACATTCATGAACAATTCCTTAAGTTTCAAACTGATGGAATGTTCAAGTATGCTTCCATTTTGGTTTATATGTTCATATTCTATCAAGCAGACATGTTTCCATTTGCACTCCATAAGTGGAATGAATAATAAATCCCACACTCAGTCATCTTTTGGACTTCATTGGTGAGAAAGAACTCAATGGAGTACAGTTTAAAAGATTTTATTGATCAATTCATTTATCCAGCTACTTGTTTACTGAGCATAAGTACATAACCCAAGGTTAGTGAGGAAATTCAATAGGTTTTACATCTAAATGATCAAGCCAAGACAAGTGACTGGTATTTATACCAGAATTACACAGAAATAAGGGTGTATGGATGTGAGTTGCCACCATACAAGTTGCCTAAATACCTCCCAATGAGGATTTTTTCATTGGAATACATAAGAAAGATGATTAATTTAGATGAAATCCACTTTGTAGCAGCCAAGAAGAAATCTCAATTCAGAATTAAAACTTAGATAGGATTGTTTATTTGCAACAACAAAGCAACAGGTGAAGAAGCAGACATTCTCTTAAAATAGATGAATTTTCCTCTAAGATGTACTTGGTCATATGAACCATTCAACATTATTTATGAGTTAAGGATAAAACATAAGACCACTCCCTATGTGCAAACATAAAGACCAAAGATTGAAAAATACATGAATCAGACTGAGTGGGAAGAGAACTCTTTGCATGAAGCATAAGTAGCTTATGTCTATGACCACTTCATAGACCATCACACCTCAGAGACAAACAAATAAAATAGAAAGGAATGAAGACTCTCCTTCAGTCACAGAGGTCTCAACAGATGAATTTCAAATCTATAGGAAGAAGACTAAAATCAATCCTGAAGCAGGTTTACATTCTTCAACACAATTAGCTAGTCTGTTTATAGAATCTCCATCATCATCATCTTCACAAAGTAACCCAGACACAACTCTAATATCTGAATTAATCCATGGAGAAAAGGAGTCAAGTATTTTTGATAAGTATAAGGAGATTAAGCAAAAGAATGAACTTATCAAAAGAAACACATATACTCAATTTTGGAAACAAACTTCTACTGCTCAACAGAGACTTTTGTTAGCTTTTGACACAAAGAAGGGAAGAATTCAAATGGAATTATTACAGGCACAGGTCCCCTATCCAAAGACAACAACTGATTACAAGAAGAATTCATTTGAATTTGATACAAAGGATATCCATCCTATTGATTAGATGGATATGCATAGAAAGGTGGGGGAGATGATTTATTCAACACTGAAAAACATTGCAATAACAACTTCCAAATTACAGGTATCACTGACCAATATCCATTCTCAATTGAAGATTGAATAGATCTCTTCTTTGGCCAAGGATAATAAAATAAAATCATTAGAAGAATTAATACTCAAGATTGGATATGACCCAACTAATGTCAAAGAAACAAAATAATTTATTAAGAAGAAGAATGTTGACATAGTAGCACTCAGGAAACTGTTAAAATTACCAGCAACAGAGGATTCATAGACTAAAGAGGTGGTTGAGACAAAGAGCCAAAAATAAGAAGTGCTCAAGTTGATTATGGATAAAAATGCATAGATTAGGGAAATGGAAGCATAGATGGATATCATGATCAAGGAAAAAGAGAAGAATGCACAATTAGCCATAGTTCCACTAGATGCAGTGTCTCTTATAGATATAAGAACAACACAAGTTTTTACATCAACATCAACCCCAACACAAACTTTAGATGCCTTAGATAAATTGGTGAAAGCTATGGAGGACATGCCCATACAAGAGTAGAAATCAAAAGGTTACAGGAGTAAGTAAAGTCATTACAGGAACAAAAAAAAAGGATCGAGACTTCTCATCAAGCTGAAGTACTTAGAGGCTCAGTGAATGACTACAACAGTTAGAAAAATAAACAACCATGGCTAATACCTTATCCCAAGATAAGGAAAATATATGGATATACATCAATAAATCCATGATAGAGATTTGGCTCTCTATACAGATTATCTTTGAGCAGCTTGAGTTAATTCAGAAAGCTAAAGGATCCATTGAAATAATTAAGGAAGAATTGGGAGAAAAGCCAAAAAATCCACATATCTCATTAGGTTTCTAAATTCTAAAAACAAACAAGAGTTAGAGGAGCTAGAGATAGAGGACAAAACTGAAACTATCCTGGAAATAAAAAAGGTTCCAACTAAGAAAAGCCTCATGTTGCAGTAGGAAGAAAAATGTCAGGTTATGGAAATAGGTGTGTATAGGTTCTTCAACAAATTTGATGTGCTAAAAAAGAAAGGGATACCTGGTTTATTAGTGCTAAATGACAAGTTAATTACCTTGTCTGATTATAACCAGAAGTTAAGGAAAATGGAAAAGGATAATTCAAAATTCACAAGAATACAAGGAAGCATCACTGGGAAAGCATTCCTGGAAACATTGGAGTTTTAATTGAACATTCAGCACGAGATCAATCACATTTTCATCACCAAGCCTACTTTTTCCAAATACATAGAGGTGGATGAAATTTACAGGAAATTACTCAAATTGTCAATCCCAAGTGAAAACAGGTGGGATAAATTGTGCGAGTTACTTGAGTAAATATGTGTTCTACTTTTCAGCAGCAAGGACCAACAACACAACAAGAGTCAAAGGACATATTATCAACAGATTCCATCAAAACATTGCCAGAAATCTGAGCAGATATAAACAATCCTATATTTTTGTGATTAGAGATAGATTTAGTTTAGATATTCCTAAAATATATCCTGATCAGTTATGATAGGTTCTTTTGTAAATAAATTTATAAATACTTCTCATTTCAAAGTATGAGGGGTTGATTTTTGCATCCAAGAAGGCTATTGTACGATTCAAGTGGATTGATCAGTAATAAAAAAGGTTCTTTCACAGGATTCTTGTGTCAAACTGTTGGTGAAGTGCATCTATCTATGTTTATGTTTTACTTTCTTTGTTTATCATTCTTACTTGTTTCTAATCTGAATTATTCAAGAGAAGGTTGAAGAACATAATTTATATTAATATACTCTTCTTTTGGCTTTGAATAATTTCTATGTTTTAAACTGAAATTAAGTAAATGAATTCTTAATTTCTCTTTTACTTAATGGAATTTCTTTCACTTCTTCCTATTCACTTCACCCAAATTTATAAGATCCAATTAGTTTAACTACCTTTCCCTGTGAAGAAACTTTATAAAAACTTAAACAAATCCCTTTGGAGAAGATCTAGGGTTTTGGGTTTAGGGTTAAGTCAATGTAATAAAAGGAAGCCTAGGTGAGAGGATGAGACACACACACACAGAGAGTGAGGATATCTCATTGAGTGGGTGAAGAGATTTCATCCAAGTGTGAGTGGGTAGGACTGAGGAAAGGTGCTAAGGGGTAGCAAAGGAGATAACAGTGAGGTGGGCTAGGATATGGTTTCATTGTATTCCTGTGATGCACCATTATCTTAGGAAGGGAGCCCAATATTTATAATAATAATTCAAACTGAGATCTGGTTTTCCCTTCAGGGGTTTTCCAGGGGTGTTTTCCAAAATTATATTATGCAATGTGATTGGATTTGGTTCTTTATGCTTCCGTTTATTTTCCATTAACCTAGTTGCTTTGTATTAAATAAAATGATTTTATTTTGGAATAACCACACGATGTTATTTTTGGGTAAATTAACATGGTATCAGAGATGAGACTCTGAAGGAAACCAGGTTGCATTGAAGATCGATATTTGCAGTGAGAAATTGTTTTATATTGCAGATCTACAGGAAAATTTTTACTGCAGGTTTTGTAAGAGTTGCAGGGTAAAAAATAAACCCATAAATAAAAAATTAAAAAAAGGAGGAGAAAGAGACTGTCATACAATTGTCATTCAGAACCATATAGGTCGTACGATCCGTACAACGTACGATTGAGTAAATTATACATAAGATCCATTGAGTGTGCAAATAAGGTAGCAGAGGTCTCATGTGCAGAAAATTGTGTTGAGTCTATGCAGATCGGGCTAAGTATTAGGATGAGGGAAGAATCCGTTGCAAGTCGTGAAAAAGACGACTGCAAGTGAAATTTGTATGGGTAGAGAGCCACCGGGAAATACTGTGAGCTAGAGAATGGTCACGCAGAGAGAACTCAATCATGAAGCTAGTGGTGGAGAAAGATGGTTGAAAGAGTTATGTGATCAACCGATTGGAGGATCTACCATGGAACTTGCATCCAATGGAAAGATTGGAGCAATGACACATGTAGACTGGGTGCACATGGAAAAGAGAGTCTTCATGAAAGAAATAAGTCGACAGATCGATCACATAGATTTGTGAGGTGACTGAGAGAAGAGAAGTACCGATAGAGGAATTGTCGACGGATAGTGGGAAATAAGTTGACGGTTGGGAATTGCTTTTGAGATTGGACTGCAAAAGATCAACCACCGTATTGTTTCCATGGTGACAACAACACAACATATAGTTGAGCTAAGTGTGTTGGGATGGTGTCTGGAGTTGCATAGAAAAGTGCATCAGGTTGATCGCTTGGGTAACAGAAGGAGACTAGAGAGGGTTGTAAAGACAAATAAAAACCATGTGAAAGAATCCACCAACATATTGTGGGTTGAGTGGTGGTGTGATTTTTGGAAAAAGGTGCACCTGTGGGTTGAGTGCAGGTTGCTAGCAAGGAAACTAAATAGTCCAACAAGCCACAGAGGGCCATACAACCTCCCAGCAAGGGCCACATGGGTCGAGAATCCCTTGGGAAGCAGGAATACATACCACAAATGACTTGGGTAGCCCAGAAACTGACCTGGGTAACAACAAAAGGATGTGGGAATCCCCAAGCAGCTTCTAGCAGTGGGCAGCTAGCCTGAGAAACTGAATTTGATTTTTTCAGCAAGTTGCATAGATGGAAGCATATTCGTTGCGATTTGAAGATAGGTTGGAAGGGGCATCCAACCACAGTCCATGGAAGGATGGGATCAAGTTGGTGTTGATGGAGACAAATATTTTGCAGTTTTCCAAATCCATTGTGGCTCCACTAGTATATCCAAAATATCTAGCCACCCATAAGCTAAAGGAATGAAATCTAGGAGTATAATCCTAGACATAGTGAAGGATCACTTGATTCCTCACTTATATTGAAATGAAAATGACAAGGACATGTGGGAGGATTTGAAGAGTTTATTTTGGAGAAAGAATGAGAATCGCAAAATGGTGCAAAGAGAGAATCTCTGGGATATGAAGATGACAGGATCAAATACATTAATGACTTATCTCACTCGCATATGATAAGTTCAAGATAAATTAGCTGCAATTGGAGAAGGAGTGGAAGCCTCAGAGTTGGTGAGGATGCTACTAAAAGGCTTCATGAAGGAGTGGACATCGTTCATCAAAGGGGTCATGGAATGTGAGAAGATCCTTGATTGGTCAAGGTTGTGGGATGACTTCGTTCAGGAGGAACTTTGGGATGAAGAGCCTAATGGAGGTAGGTACAAGAAGGATGATGATAATGTTTCTCTTTCCATCTAGGTAAATAAGGACAAGTGAAAGAAGTTTTCTAGTGGAGCATCTACCTGAAAGAGGAAGGACATAACCAAAGTCAAGTTCTATGCATGTTGCAAGTTTGGGAATTATGAAGATCAATGTATGGATAGGAAGAAGGGTGGAAACGAGAGGCAACCATAAGTAGTTTCATCAACAAAGGCTTAAGTGGATGAGTTTGCCAAGAATTTTTAATACTTAGATCTATTACTTGTTTCCCATACTTCCTTGGGAACCATATCAACTAGTGTGTATTTGATAGATAGTGGAGCTACATGTCATATGACAAGAGCATGAGATTTTTTCAAGAGCTTCACAGAGTTTGACTTATATATGCATGTCGAACTTGGTATGGGGACCAAAAATGTAGTGAAGGGATATGGAACAGTGTCATTCTGGATGGATTCAGGAGGTGTGTTGAGAGCGACAAATGTGTTATGGATGCCAGAACTCAAGAGGAGTGTGCTCTTAGTCACAACGATTGAGAAGAAGGGCTTTGACGTATTATTTCGAGATGGAAAGGAGTTGATCAAGCCCAGAGGTTCTAGCTCAGACAAAAAAACTATTTTTGGAGTTAGAGAGAGAAACTTGTATAGACTAAAGGGATAGTCTATGTAAACTATGGCAAGAAACACAATGACAAAGGACAAGGAACAAGTAGCTCTGAAGGTTGAGCAACTTAGAAGGAGTCATCCTTCAGGTTCAGGTGGGAAGGAGAAGCCCTCGAAGTTTGTCCAAAAGTATTCATGGTATAATATGATCATGCAGGATTGATCTAGATGGATATCGGTGGCCACCCACTTATTCCACTAGCTTAAAGCCCAATTTCCATTTTGGCAATTTTTTTCTATCTTTTTGGGTCCTAAACTTTCGTGGATTTTTTGAGGCCCTAAACAACGTTTTTTGTACCCTCCATATTCAGAATTGAACTAGATTTAGAGTGTGATGGAAACATGTTTAATCCGCAGATAGACCTTTCCAACGGGCTATCGTGCACCTAAAACAAAGATCGTATGAAAAAGTTATGACACCGAGAAGTTGATGTACCTACTTACCCCATCGGGGCCCAAATGACTTTTGGTGCTTCATCTCCCAGAGTTAGATTTTTGGATGTTTTGGGTTTTCTCATTTATGATTTATGTTAAAAATGATTTTGGAGCATCATTGTAACCAATTTATTGCAAATCAGCGTATCTGACACATCTCTTCTTAGAGATAAGCTACCACCATTCTAGCTAGCTTGTGTGCTTTTGCATTTTACAATCTTTTGTATTTCAGAAAGTTATTAATAGAATGTGAGCTTTACTATATTACTATTTTCCTTGCCATATCTATGTGTAAATTCTTTGTTACATAATTTTTATCTCTCTACCTTCATATCATTTCTAAAATAATCTAGATCAGTGGTATCAGAGTGGTCTTCTCCTTGTCGTCCTCGGTGAATGTCCTCAATGAGGTCAGGGTATAGAGAGTTGGGTCTAGAGATTGTATCTATTAAGGAAAACTTCTCTCGCATGCCCAAGTGACCTTCCGTAGTGGAAGAAAATAGGGATGACGGGACATGAGTTCCTTTCAAATTGTTTCTCAAGGAATCCTTCATGTGAAAGAGGAATGCGATGATGGATAATTTCACCTAGATCATTCGATGCTTGCCGACAACAACAGAGGAACTTTTAAACAACACTCACTTCTGAGGTGTGACTCCCTTCAAGGTAAAAGTTAACTTTGACATTCCTTTATTTTAAGGCCATATAGATGCCAATGCTTTGGAAAAATGGTTAAATATGCTAGAGGGTTATTTCTATGTCCACAATTTTTCCAATAGTGAAAAGATCACCTCCGTGCTCCTTAAGGCCCTTCCCCATGTAATATATTGGTGGGAGACTTATTGTGAGCAACATGTCGAGGATGAGTCTGGAATGTTTGGGCCAGGACCCACTTGGATGGATTTTTTGATGCCCTCAAGGAACACTATTACCCTATTGGAAGTTATGATGACCAGTATATGAGATGGACCACACTACGCCAAGAGAGGGGTCAAACAGTGTCGGAGTTCACAAATAATTTCCATACCTTGCGCACCAATATAGGTATCAAATAATTTGAGAGGAATATGGTCATAAAATACAATGGGGCTCTGAACTGGTACATCCAAACTGAAATGGAGTTTCTAGACATATCATCATTGGGAGTCGCTTATCGATATGTTGTCAAAATTGAGCAGAAATTCAAGAAGCAGAACAAGCCGGAGTTCGGATATGCAAATCCAAAACAACCAAAGTATGGTAAGGGTGGCCCTACCTCTCAGGCCAAAGGGCAGAGCAAGGATGGCCAACCTCAGGATAACCATCTCAAGCCACGGACAAAGAAGGGTACTGGGAAGTCGAAGAATGAAATTGGAAAATGGTGCGTGTTCCACAAAATACCTTAGTATAATACTGATGAATGTTGCTCCAAATAGTCACTACTGAATGAGATGAAAGCCCCAGGGTCATATGCTGACTCAGACTCTGATTCTGAGCCAGAAAAGGGAAAACAGATCTTTGATGCAGAACCTAGTGTCACCATGGCTACCACAAAAGTCTAGCTAGAGGAACCAGAGGAGCCTGAAGAAGGGGAGTGTATTTTCCACTCACAGATGTGGGTGAAGGGAACCCCACTCCATTTCATTGTTAACAATGGTAGCCATAAAAATTGGATCTCAGCAGAGGTTTTCAATAGGTTGAACTTGACAATGACACCACATCCTCATCCATACACCATCGGTTGGCTCATCCAGGGACAGTACATCTGTTTCAACCAATAAGGTCGCCTGCACTATGAAATCAAACCCTTCAAAGACGAGGTATCGTGTGATGTTTCCCCACTTGAATTTTGTGATGTTTTTCTAGGACAACCATATATGTGGAAACGTCATGTTGTTTATGAATCTAAGCCTCGTAGTATCATTATTTATTTGGGAGATAAACTTTACACGGTACTGGAGGCAGTCCCAAATACTACAACCTCTTTGATCCATGTGAAGCAGTGCAGAAAGGTGGTTTCTCAAAACGAGATATTTTTCCTCTGTATGGTTTGATCGTAATTTGAACAAAAGGTCACTAAAACCACTAAAAACTCTGCACGATGTCTCTCTATCCAACAACAATAGGTGGATGGAATAGTTGAGGAGTACAAAGACATATTCGCCTCACCTACTTGGGTGCTTGTGCACTTTCAATTAAAGCACCCAATTGATCTGGCACTTGGTGTTCCTTTGCCTAACGACCTTGTATATAGGTGTTTTGTTATGGAGAATGAAGAAATATAACTCTAGATCCAAGAGCTAATTATGAAATTCCACATCAGACCCAACTCCTCACCTTGCGGGAGCCCAATTTTTCTAGTACAGAAGAAGGATAGGACATGGTGAATTTGTATTGATTATAGAGATCTGAACAAGATCATAGTCAAGAACAGATACCCAATTCCATGGATTGATGATCTTCTCGATCAACTCAAGGGAGCCAATTTTTTCAATAAAATTGATATGAAGTTAGGTTACCACCAGGTGTCGATTAAGAAAACTGATGTGTGGAAGACAACCTTCAAGTCCAAATAAGGCCTGTTTGAGTGGTTGGTCATGCCTTTCAACTTGACTAATTCCCCGGCCACATTCATGCGGATGATGGATGATATATTACGACCATTCACAAACTCCTTTGTGGTTGTATATTTGGATGACATCCTCATCTTTAGCAAAACTTGGGAGGAATATTTGGAGCATATTCAACAGATATTGGGAACCTTGCACCAACACAAGTTATATGCCAACTTGGAGAAGTGCTCCTTCAACATGTAGAGAATCCAATATTTTGGATACATCATGGATGCACATGGTGTACATGTGGATCCAACCAAGATCGAAGTCATTCACGATTGGTCAGCCTTGAAAACAATGACTGATCTTCGTAGCTTCTTGGGCCTTGCTAAATTCTACCGGTGGTTTGTGTTGGGGTTCTCTAATATCGCTTGGGCCCTAAGACAAGTGACCAAGGGTGGCATGAAGGTCAAGTTTGTTTGGTCTACACCCCAATAGAAATCATTCGAGGATATGAAATCTTGCCTCTGCATAGCACCAGTCCTCATTCTTCCATACCTGCAACGACCATTTGAGATTGAGACAAATGCTTTAGATTATGCTATCGGTGAAATATTCACTCAACATGGGAATATGGTAGCCTACCATAGTTAAAATCTATCTGAATTTGTTCGAAGATACCCCACTTATTACAAAGAGATGTACTCCATTGTGTAGGCATGTCGACGGTGGATGCATTACATTCTGGGTAAGGAAACGATCATCCACACTAATCATAGGCCTATGAAATTTATGAAAACACAAGGAAAGTTACAAAATGACCACCATCAAAAGTGGTCAATGTACTTGAAACAATTCCACTTTAATATCAATTACAAGAAGGGTAACACCAATAATTTTAAATAACCATTACATATTCATGAGAATGCGTATCTAAAAATACTTCTGTGTGATGCTAAATTCCCGACCTCTGAATGTCCTCCCTACTGCTTTTCCCTGCTACTTTGTCCAGCCTGTTGCTTTGACCAAACTGTGCCCCAAAAATGAGTTTTCCTCCCTGCCAACTAGGAACAAAGCCTGTGCGGCTATCTAGCTCCAGGATACTATAAGGAATCCTGGCCCCTATGCCCAAAACCCCCAACAAACCGGTGCCCCCGTAATGATCCTCCCCTACCTACAGAACTCAAACTCATAACCCCCCCCAAAATCCAAGAGAACCCTCTCCCAAAAAAGTATAATCATCATCCCCCTTCTTCCGTAAGCCTCCTCCCCTCATATCCCTCCTTTACCGACCCTTTCCTCCTCATTTATTTCCTTATCCATACATTCATTGTCTTATCCTCTTAGTTAATGTCTTATCCAATTATTAATCTTGCTTATCCTTACATTTAATGCTTCTTATCCCCTCCGTATATGTAATCATTTAATTAAACAATTAAATTTATTAACCTTCTTAAATTTAATACCCGTCATTGAATGTAATAGGTAATTAATTAATTAATTAATTACTCAAAATTATAACAATTAATTAATTAATAAATATTTAATTAATATCATTATACCAATCTTTGTTTAGTTAATAACATGTTAGAACTATGAACTGACTTGTAGAGGAAGCGATAGGGTTCGTGGAGAGTGCCTAGGGTTCGTGTTTCAGCCAGAGCCGGCCATGGTCGCCCCTGGGGGTGGGGATTCGGCTCCTCCCCCGAGTTCAGAAACGGTCGCGTTCATGAAGCTGGTCGCCAGCGGAGGGAAGCGCAAAATCCCTTCTCCTGTTCCAAAATTCATAAAAAAGCTAGATGAAATCCCAGAAATCGCCCTGCTGGAGACGCAATTGGTCAAGATAGCCCTGGCTCTCTCTGAGAGGGGGCTGGTAGGCCATTTTATGGGACTCTGGCCCTCAGCAAAAACCACCGACGCTTGGGTCCAAAGGAACTGGAAGCCCCACCTTAAGCAAGGAGTTACCTGCTACCCTTTGAGCAGTGGCTTTTTTCTCTTCGAGTTTATAAACAAGGAAGACAAGGATCTCATTTTCAGAAATGGTCCATACTTTATGGGAACCGAGGGGCTGTATCTGAACCGCTGGACCTCGGACTTCGATCCCACGGTGGAACTGCCAAAGGAGGTACCTTTTTGGGTCAGGCTCCCCAACTTGTCGGTTCACTGCTGGAACTAAGAAGCTCTGCAAAAGATAGGGAATGGAATAGGGAATTTCATTGATAAGGCAGACAACAAGTCCATCTACAACTGCGCTAGGATTTGTGTTGAAGTGGATGTTGAGGAAGGGCTCCCAGAGGCGGTGAATCTTACTGTGGGCAACTGGTCTCATTACCAGAAACTCGATTATGAACACCTGCCCTTCAAGTGTAGAACTTGTCAAGAGAACGGACATTTCCAGAGAAACTGCCCAAAGAACCAAAGCCCAGAAAAGGAAGATGCTGAGGCTTGGCAAAAGGTCAAGAAAAGAAAACCAGGACCTAAATCCAAAGACCCAAGGTCAGAGCAGGCGAGCCAACCATCTTCTTCAAAACCAAACCCTAGGAAGGAATCTCTGAAAGAAGGTGCTGAAAAAACCAAAGGAAACCGTGAAAGAGCCATTCGTTATAGTCTCTCAGTCCCCGCCAACCCAAGAAAATCTGATCCCGGTTAACGAAACCCCTCCAGCAGATGAACCCATGAAGTCGGATGAGGAGCACATCCCTTTAGGCTCCGAAATGGGCACATATACATATGAGGGGGCCACGGAAACCAGCAGTCCAGTTGGAACCCCAGAGACGGTCCCTAGAGGAAGGAAACCAGATAGGAAAAAAAGGGAGGAGAAATCATATAGGGATGTAACTGTAGGAGTTCAACATAACATCCCAGATATGATAGAAACCAGATCCTCAAAAAATGGTAAGGCTTCGAAAGGAGCCACCCCCCCCTCCGGATCCCAATGCATTACATCTCCTGGAACTGCAGAGGGTTGGCAAGTAAACTAAAAGAAGAAGTTGTCAAATATCTAGTCAGAATGACTTCCCCGGATGTACTGTTGATCCAGGAGACGAAGATGGAGGAGCCTGAGACCTTCCGGGCTAGTAAATATTTCTGGAAAAAAGGAGCAGGTAGAGCTGTAAGTGCCAGGGGAGCTTCAGGAGGTCTAGCCACCTTCTGGAACTCCTCAACGCTAGACCTGATCGAAGAACATAGCACCATCCATTGGCTGTTCACAAAGCTACAACACTGCGAATCGGGACATCCGGTTAGCCTCTTTAATATTTATGCTCTAGTTCTTTTATCGGAAAAAAAAGATTGTTGGGAATCTCTGAATAATTTCCTCTCTACTAACCATCTTGAGAAGCTTATTCTTGCTGGAGACCTGAATGTCACCCTAGCCCTCTCTGAAAAAAAAGGAGGAACCCCTGTAAGAGACCCGGCCCGGGAGTGGGTTGAAGACATTATGATGGATTGGGATCTGGAGGATATCAAACCCAGTAAAGGCAAATTCACTTGGAACAATAAAAGAGAGGGACCGGGGCACATTTCAGCCCACTTAGACCGCTTCCTGGTTCACTCATCCTTTTTAACCCTCGGCCTTTTTTCCTCGTCTGAAATCCTGCAAGCCTGCACCTCGGATCATAAGCCCATTTCCCTTTCCCTGACCCTTGGAGAAAATCTGGGCCCAATCCCCTTTTGCTTCAACCCCCTATGGGTCACCTCGGAAGGATTCTTTGAGCTGGTCTCAGAGTCCTGGAAGAAGAGTGTGTCGGGTTCACCTTTCTTCATTTGGGAAGAGAAACTGAGAAGGCTCAAAGTGGATTTCAAAAATAGGGCAAAGAACCTGCCCTCCCCTTTGAAGGAAAGGAAAAAAGCCCAAAGGGCATTGGAGAATCAACAACTTCATATGGAGTCTGCCCCTGTCACCCCAACAAAGCTGAACGACGAGTTGGAGCTGCAAAAGAAGCTTCACAAAGCTCTCAGAAAAGAGGAAGAGTACTGACGAGTAAAGTCGAGAAGTCTCTGGCTTCAAGCAGGAGATAAAAATACTTCTTTCTTCCACAAGCAGGCAGAATCCCGAAAAAATCATAACTCCATCAGAGAGATCCAATTTCAGGGGCAAACCTTCAAAAAATTTGAGGAGATCAAACTTGCAGCCCACTCCTTCTATTAAAATATGTTTACTGAAGAGCTGGAGGCCCCTCCTAGATCGGATCTCTATCCTCTTACGGTGGTCCCCAAGCTGTTAAATGAAGATGACAACCATTGGTTGACAGCCCCTATCACGACCGAGGAGATCAACAAATATCTCCAAGAAATGAACCCGTATAAAGCCCCCAGGCCTGATGGATTCACGACCAAATTCTATATAGCCTGTTGGGATATCATCAAAAAATATCTAGTCAAAATGGTGAGGAAGTCTCAAAACTGTAGAAAAATTGGAGGGAGCACCAACTCCTCCTTTCTAGATTTAATCCCCAAAGAGAAAGGTGCCCAAAGCTTCTCAAGATTCTGTCCTATTTCGCTTTGCAATACGGGGTACAAAATCATCACCAAAGTAATAGCAAACAGAATAAAAAAAGTCCTCCCCAGGATCATCCCGGAGAACCAGGGGGGCTTCATCCAGGGGAGACAAATCCAGGACAATATTATCCTTGTGAAAGAGGCCATCCACTCAAGCTGTCAAAGGAAGGAGAAAGGAATGTTAGTCAAACTGGATCTGGTGAATGCCTTTGACAGAGTCCGACTAAATTTCCTTTTTGCTGTGATGTTCAAGATGGGATTTCACTCCCATTTGGTTCGCTGGATTAGGGCCTGTATAGAGGGGCCGTGGATCGCCCCCCTGGTCAATGGCAGACCTGTGGACTTTTTCCAATCCTCAAGGGGACTTAGACATGGCTTCCCCTTGTCCCCCCTGCTCTATTCCATTCAAGCATCTGTGCTAAGTTTTCAGTTGAATAAGAGCCTGCAGCAGCGCACCTTAATTGGCCTCTCAATTTCTCCTAGCGTTGAGAGAATTAATCATGCTCAATTTGCCGATGACACGCTCCTTCTGGGCCAAGCCAACCTCCCCACCGCAAGAGCCTTCAAGAAAGAATTGGACGACTACACTGAAATTTTAGGTAGCGAAATCAGTTTGAGGAAGAGTAAAATTTATGGCTGGAACTGCCCTCCTATAGAAATGATTGGTATTTCCAGGGTGCTAGAAATGGAAGGAACTTCAACGTGGGAGTCCATAAAATATCTAGGAATCCTGCTAGTCAAAGTAGCCCCCAGAAGTAGCCTGTGGCTGCCTCTGTTGGACAAGATGAAAACCAAGATCTTGGCCTGGGGAACAACCTGGCTGAACAAAGCTGGGAAATTAATCCTCATAAACTCTGTCCTCACCTCTCTTCCTGTCTATCAGGCCTCCATTCTCCTTGCCCCGAGAGGAATTGTGAGAGACATAGAAAACATCTTGAGAAAATTCTTATGGGAAGGGGGAAGGAATGAGGGGAAAAAAATGCACCTAATCAGCTGGGATAAGGTTAAAGCCCCCAGGCTGGAAGGTGGGTTGCAAGTCAGAGATGTGGCCACTCAGAATCTGGCCATGGGAGGTAAGATTCTCTGGAAAATGATAAGAGGTAAAACCACTTGGATCTCTAAAGCTCTAAGGACTAAATACTTATGTGGTCACAAGGAAAGGTGCCTTGATCGCCCCCCCTTGACTAGGAAAGGCTCTCCCATCTTTTCTCTCTGCCTTAAGGATCTTGATTTGATTACCTCAAAGCTCTCTTGGATACCAGGGAATGGCAGAAAGATCAAGTTTTGGGAAGACTCTATTTTAGGACAGACCCCTTTAAGTTCTTTGGAAGGGCTGGAAAACATCAAAAGCTGGCTCCATTCAAATAGCAAAGTCACCCTGTGGGACCTCTCAGTTTGGGACCAGGGCGGCTCTTGGCTCAAGTGGGATTTGGGGGACTATCCGCAGCTTTTAGAAACTGAAGCTCGAACCCTCCTGGAAGCTCTTCAAGGGTGCTCCCCCTCCTCGGCCAGGAAAAAGGAAAAAAGAGGCTGGGGCTCTTCGTCTAGCTGTTACTCAACTGCTGCTGGTTCTGCAGCCCTGCAGGCAATTCCTTGGGTAGCCCCTGACCCCTCGGTGTGGAAAAATCTCTGGCTTCTTCCTTCCCTTCCCAAAATAGATCTCTTCTGCTAGTCCCTTCTGCACAACAGTATCCTTTCTTGGGAAAAACTCTCCAAAAGAGGCTGGGAAGGGCCCTCTTGATGCCCTCTCTGTGCTTGTCATGTTGAAACTTCTGTCCACCTCTTTCTCCTCTGCCCCTTTGCTCTGGAACTTTGGAATCTCATTCTTGGCCAGTTGAATGTGCCCTTGCATTCTTCCGTTACCTCTTTGTTTACCTCCTGGGTCGATTTGGCTCCCTTCTCTTTTACCAAATTGAGCCTACTAAAACACTGCTGGATGTGGGTGCCGAAAGTAGTCTGCTGGAAACTGTGGCTGGAACGAAACAACAGGATCTTCAGGGATATAGTAGGGACGCCGGTCCAAACTACACACAAAGTGAAAGCGATTCTGGGTGATCTGGTAGCCTCAAAAAATAATATCACCAACGAGGTAACCCCTAACAAAGATGATTATGTCTGGTTCCACGAGCTTGATCCCTCCCTCCTGGCCAGAACCAAGCAAATTTCCAAACACTACGCCCATTGGGAAATTAGGCTGGAGGAACAAGAGTTCATAAAGTGGAGATCTTCTTTGGAGAAACATATCCTGCAGGTGGATGGGGCATCAAAAGGGAATCCCGGCCCCGTGGGAAGCGGAGGGGTCCTGCTCGACATCTCAGGGAAAATTGTGCTCAGCTTTGCCTGGGGGCTGGGTCAGAACACCAATAATACGGCTGAAATATTAGCAATCTAGCAGGGGTTGGCTCAGGTCAGAAGGTTATCAATCTCAAAATTGGTTGTCATAGGGGACTCTAGAATCTTTATCCAAGCTCTCAATTAGAGGAAGGCTCCCAAAAACATGGGTCTGGACCACTATTATAGGAATGTTATAGACTAGATGAAAGAATTCGAAGAGGTGAAGTTCTACCATGTCCTCAGGAATCTTAATCAGTTGGTAGACCACGAAGCGAACAGAGGAACCTCCCTGGGAAAGGGAGTCATCAACGTAAATGGAGTTGAAAATCACGAACCAATCCATTAGAGTCTGGGGAGAAGAATTCATCAGGAGATCTCTTGTCAGAAAATGCAGAAATCTGAAAACTGCCAGGAAGGAATCCAAAGTGCAGGTGCAAAAGTATGAGGAAGTTGAGAGAGGACATGCACAGGGTTGCGCTAGAATCAGGATAGAGGCATCAAATCCGACATAAGAAGAGCATCCTGACTCTGCTTCCTCGGGGAAGAGCACCCAATCACAGTCCTCCAGGGAATCAATCGTCCAGGGCAAGCATCCTGAAGAAACATGTAAGACTCTGAATAAAAGTGGGAGAAGAAGTGCTGAAACAATGCTGGAACATAGGCTGAAACACAGTGTTGTAACAGATGCTGAAACACAGTGTTGTAACAGATGTTGAAACACAGTGCTGGAACATATGCTGAAACAGTGCTGGAACATATGTTGAAACAATGCTGTAACATATGCTGAAACACAGTACTGTACCATATGCTGAAACACAGTGCTGGAACATATGCTGAAACAGTGCTGGAACATATGCTGAAACACCACTGTAACAAAAGCTGAAACAATGCTGAGACATATGCTGAAACAGTGTTGAGGCTTATGCTGAAACAGTGACTGGAGTTTCGGCATTGAAATTTGACTGAAAAATCCAGTTCTTTTAGAAGGCGTACAGGATCTAGTTCAGTTCACAAGTCTATAGCTATAGAAGTAGAATGGTTCAGAAAGACAGGCCCGAAGAAATTCGAGGCCATTTTGTAATCGAATCTGTGGCT
>ML854942.1:6967-18895 GCA_009831015.1 Picea engelmannii | reverse complement strand
TCAAGACCTAGTTCAATTAATATTATTTGCTAGACACATTAGAGAAAGTTTGACGACACCTATGGTTTATGAGTGGATAAACTTTAGTGGCTTTCCTTTGAAATTTGACTTGGTTCTATGCGTGGATGTAACACCCTGTTTCCTCCAGCTTGTAAATATAACTGGACTGGCCAAGAACTATGGAAAACTCATAAATGTGAATATGTGATGTAAATGGACCTTGAGGAAGAGGTCAATGAATGTGAATAAAATTTTGAATTTATTGAAGGATTGCTGAGAGGGGATGTGCAGAAAAGAGACCACAATGGTGGTGGAAGGCACCTGAAAAGGTGGCGTTAACTTCCACCGAGAATTAATACCGTATTTGGACTCCACTGGTCTGGAGAAACAAAAGTGGCTCGATGGCCCCAAATTTAATGTCTCGGAGGCCGGTAGGAAGATGGATTAATGAGGGATGGGATGATGAACCGCCCATCCGTAGAGCCGTCAGGCCTGATTAGCGTGAGGGTAATCATGCCACACTCAACCTCGCAAGAGGATAAGGTGTGGGGTAGAAGCGATTGGGGGGAAGACACGAGGGGAACTCTGGCATTACGCAGAGTGAGTGATAGTAGAGAGGAAGTATTGCAACCTTCGCTCCTAGTCACTAGAAGACAGAGAGAGACGCAGTCTCACAACATCGTGGTCTCAGCTCGGGGGTGGCTAGTGGTAAATCTACTGGGAGTCGCTAAGCCTACGGTTAGGTGGAAACGAGCACCCCTCTCAGCTGTTGCACTCACTTCTGGTGTTATTTTTGATAAGTTTTTTACATATTGCATCTTGAAATTCATATACTGACATATATGCTCATAGAAATGTGAAATTGTGAACGATTATAGTATAAGAATGTTTGTGCAGTGTTTTGATAAGAAATAATGGATATATGCTTATAACAGAAAGACCACACATGGATTATGTTGATAAATGAATTTAATTATGCATGAGTTGAATCAAGTAGGACTTCCAGTCCATCCTCGAGAATTTGTTTACCCTTACCTATCTCCAGGGATGCCTCAGAATCAATCTCTTCACAGAGATTCCCTCCTTGGAAAGGTTTACCAAGAACCTGGAAAAAGGACTTGAATGAGCAAGTCTTAACAACCCTGTACGAGGAGGAATGACCCTCTTAAAATCCTGAAGTAGCAGCATAGGGATAAGTATCGATCGATGGACAAGACCCCGTCAGAAGACCCATGGTCATCCACGACCATTAGATTGACGATTGAAACAAGGGCGTTACATACCTTGCCCCTTTTCCTGTATCTTCATGAATAGTGAGGAAATCGGGATCCTAGAACCCCATGGTCCATGAGGACATCTGGACCGTTGATTTTTCCACACCCACAAAGTGGTGGAAGAGTGCACAAGGTGGGACAGATCTGAGCCATTAGATATTAGCTAGAAAATCCCGACAGTCATTGGATCTGTTAAGGGATGCATGAGGGTTAAGCCCTTGTGAATAGGAGGTTGAAAGTTCCGACGAGAGGCGTGGCCATCGGGATATCGACACTCATGAATTCGGGAGTCACGATGACATGAGGTCGAGGATTTTCATAGTGAAAATCCCAAAACCAATCTGAGCCATCCATCATAGGAGGACACGCGGGCAAGATCGACAACCCGTCGACATTTCGGGGATCGAAGGGACAAGTTTCCGGAGTATTTCGGCAACACAAACTCTGAAATCACGAAAAGCTATAAGGACCGTCCATCTTAGGAGGATGCGTGGCGGAAATCGGAGCATGCATGAAAATTCCCGAAAGGAAAGTCATCCATCGGGAAAACAGGAATCCCGTGGACAAGAAGCCCATACACTTTGGAATTCCAAATTTTAGAATCCTGACAAAGTGAAAAGCATCCATTGTAGGGCCAGCTGTCATTATATCGACATATCAGAATTTGGCGGATCACGAATCCTGAGGACGAGTACATTTCGGCAGTGGAAAGTCTGAAAACCTAACATCAGATAAGGCTACGGTCTTGTGATATAGTGGTCACGTGGGCTAGGAGTTTAGCCAGGAGGGCTAACACATAAGGGACCATATCGGTGTATTGGCTCATCGAGAATTACAGAATCGGGATTCCTGTTGACAAGAGTTCGGGATTTCCCATGGTGGAAACCCCGGAGTAGATCTGAGTCGTCTGTTTGATGGAGGCCACGTGTAGAGATATTAACTACATCGGGAAACTGGGGATCGAGGATTCGAGAGTCCCATGATCGAGAGTTTGGATTCTCGTGATGATAAACCCCGATGAACGGACAAGATTCTTTCGGAGGATCTCAGGGTCTGTAATGACCATTAGATGTAGCGATGAGACGTCAACTTAAGCCAGGACATGAATATGCTTTAGGATAAGTGGCAAGTAGATCTGGATGACCAGATTCCACCTGTCCAGATCTATGGTTGAGGTTCCATTTCAGAGCCCCCTTACTATTCTGCCTTTAGCGATAGGGGGGGGGGTCCAGAATTGGATGCGCAACTCTCGAACGATCGAGATTAACTCATCATGATCAACGATGCTCAAGTGGATTCCAGACCCCCCTTGCCATTCTGCCTTTAAGGGGGGGGGTCCGAAATAGTGTGGCGTGTGAAGTGGGGCCCCCCTCCTGTCATGTCGACTACCGTGTCAAGTTTCTCTTTCTTCCACATGTATTCCACTTAATTGCATGAAGGGGCCTGTTCTCACTGGTGGTTCTCTATGCTTGTTGAGGTTTTTTCCTGACCATTTGCTAACTGTTATCACTGAAATTTCATCCGCACATGGCGACAAGAACTCTGCATCGTCAACACAGGACTGGAGTCATTCATGGCACAGGATTAATTCCACAGCATTGCAAAAGGGTCAAAAACTATACAAAATGACAAAAAAAATTGAAGGGCGCTTTACAGAACCTGGGTTCGTGCACGTATGCACGTAACAACAATGTATAATGCGCGCATCAGCGCACGATGCGCGGTTGTTGGGCAAAAAACCCGCATGCCTGCTAAACGACGCATTTATTGAAATTGGTCGGCCTCCCAACCACTAATGGATCATCTCCCAAGTCGATTTGACACCAAATCCGAGCTCAATCCTCATGGTGGGCTGGTCAAAGACCTAATTGTGCCCTAAAGAGCCCCTTTTCACACTCCAAAGAGGTTACAAAAACACCCAATGCTAGGCTATAAAAATCCATGAATAACCACCATTTTCTCAAGGAATTCTTTGTATTGTTATGATGTTGAGATTGCTAAGGACTCATTCTTTGGAAATAAACATCACAAGCTGCATTTCATAGGGCTTTCCACCTCTCACTTGAGTGGATAAGCTTGGAGTTATTTCACCCACATTTTCATATTTTCTTTGCAAGGGAAGCAAGTTTGTGAGGGCCTCAAGAGCCTTCCATTGGAGAAAGAAGGGACCCAAGTCCCCTTTCTTCTTTGTGCCTTTGGATTTCATCAATAGATTAGCTTATACATTGGTGATATTGGTCCATTTGTACTTATTTTTCATTTGTTTTATATGCTCATAGTTTTTATTTGTTTTAGTTTAATTATTGTTTATTACTTTGTAGTTTCTCTTTCTAACCTTTCCTTTTACAACTGTCATGCCTAGCAGAGCCCAACTGGGCATGTAAGCACTCTTAATTTGCTCACCTAGTGACGAATTGGGTGCAAACAGATTGGCGACCATACTGGGGAAAAGGTATCAATTCCTTCCTCATTTGTGTTCATTTTGCTTTCCTTTTGATTTCATTAACTTGCAGGTTCACAAACCGGCCTCAGCCGACCTGCTAACCAGTCAAATCACCAGAAGATTGGGAGAAATCCATTCGGATTTTTCTTCTCGGCTTTTTGCCACAGGCGCGCGGTTATTACACCCCACAAGCACGCATCATGTGCGCATGCGCCTGTGCAACGTTTTCTCTATGCGCGCATGCGCTTTCTCCCTCAATTCCAACAACGCCCACGCGCTCTATGTGCCTGTGTATGCACTGTGTGGCGTGCATTTGATCTAAATTTGACATTGTAAGCTCTTGGATGTGGGGAAAAATCATTTTCCTTCTTAAGAATGATGATATGCATGCTCTAAATACTGCACCACTTAGACCCCTCAACTTATAAAGGGGATAATCAAATAAACATAGGCACTTAGGTGGATAAAAATCATTTTCCCTTATTTTCTTTTTTCCACATGGATGGCTTGCTTTGGTTTACAAATCTAATTTGAACATCAATTCTAATCACATCTTATCTCACATTTTGGGACCAGAAGTTGGAAGTAACAATCTTGAGTATGCTCTTCTCTTGCGCTATCAAGCGATCGTGAGAACCAGAAAAGGATCGTGAAAACGATCTCATCTCCCTTAACAAAATTTCAAAATTTTTAGGAGAGGACAAAGGCCCTTTTGGGACCCCTCTTAGTTTCATTTTTCAAACATATCCTAAATTTGTGATGGGCCCATACATGCCCACATGTCACAAAAGTAGGATAGTTGTTGCAATTTTTCTTTCTTAGATAAAAAAACTAGGAGAGTTTAAAAGTTTGTAATGGGCCCACACATGCCCACATGTTCAATCTAGGTTAGTTTCATGCTTTTCTAGATTAACTCACACATAGGGAGATAAAGGATAGTAATGGACCACAATTTCCACATGCTAGTTTCCTAGGGATTTTAAAATTCCGCAAGGTTGTACCAATGACATCTAGCTTATTTAGGTAATCAAACTCTTGTAAAGGACCAAGCGATGTCCACATGCAGCAAGGTGACATCTAAATAAACTAAAATTTGGTACACTTTCACTCACACACAAAAGCCACTTTCTCACTCACATAGCCTCATCTCGAAACGTGGTGGTCTAAGTAGGTTTCCTCAAAAAGGATTCTGAAAAACACCCCATCTTTTCTTGATTATACTATCCACTCCCACTTTTAATCAAACGAGGTTGGTTTTCACCCCCAACCTCACAAAATAACATCATCTAAAATCTTTCTAACAACTCACTAAGTTGTCCTCCACAGGAGGTGCCAAAAGAAAATTTTAGTCTAGGTAGGATTTTGGGGGTAGGCATCCAAATAACCCCCCGTTATCTGGTTCTCACAATTTCAAACATAGAAGTTGACAAATAGGGAACTTTCAAATCCTCCAAGTCCAGCGTTCCAATCACCATAAGGCAGGGAGATACCCGTGAAGGGTTGAAGGCCGAGGTCTGGTTGTTCTATGCGTCCCCCCTTGAGGCACCCACCTCTTGGACGGGATCCAGCCCGTGACCCATTTTTTAGGCCGAAAATCTAAATGCTGCACTTGGACCGAGGTACCTAGTGACCAATTTTAGGACATCTACCCAGGTGGCGATTGTGGGCTGCAATCGCACCTTGATTGGATTTTGTGTGGCTATTGGGAAGTATCGCCAACTCTTTTGGGATATTTCCCCCTCTACCCCTCATTATAACCAGTTATTTCATACTTCACTAGTGTCTCTTCTGGTGACTTCAGACCCCACTGTTGAGAGCTATTGGAAGGTCCAGTGCTATTTGAGAGGAAGGACGTTACGTCTTCTAGGACACGAGCATTTGCTTTATTTTTTGATTCCCCCACATGGACAAAACCCTCTTACCCACATATATGCTTCTTTTTCATTTATGTATGATGCACATCTGATTACAGTTTGACTTTGATATATATATTGTGTAAACAATTACAGAAAAGACTCTTGGTTCTATATTTCTCTCACCATTTGTTGCACACATTTTCACACAATTAGTCTGACATCATAGGGGAACCATAGAACCCCCGTCGTTCTCGATGCTTGCTCAAACTTCCTCCTATCTTAGGGGGAATATCTGGTCGTACTTGTTCATCAATACCTCCTTCACACACTCCTGTGAGTGCTACCATCTTAGGATCATCTTTTCTTGGTTCCACCTTACTTGGGTCCAATTCCCAAGGTCACACAGTCACTCGCTCTCCTTTACACGGAAGCGGGGGACCCACTTCCTCTCAAGGAGGGAGCACCAACCCACCTAGTCCCCATCAAGGGTTAGGTTCACAACACACCATGGCTGGAACTAACATTCCTACCCCACTACAAATGCCATACTTGGCCTCTCTCAACATACCGGATCTCACAAAACTTACCAATGATCCCATATTGCATGACGCCACATGGCCGACAATGCTAACCAAACTTCCTTCAGACATACCAAAGTTTGAAGGGAAGGCAGGGGATGACCCTGCCAATCATGTCATGACCTTTCATCTATGGTGTTCTTCCAATAGTATCATGGAGTATTCCATCAGACTGCGATTATTTCAACGCACACTTACTGGCCCATCAGCCAAATGGTATGTCGAAGAAAAATCAGGGTCCCACACGACCTTTGAGTCCTTGGCCAAAGCATTCTTAACTTTCTTCCAATTACCCATTCTCCATGACAATGGTCTAGAACTACTGTCTAATTTCAAACAGTCCTCAACCACCCACATTTCCAACCACATTCATGAGTGGCGTAGGCGACGTAGTTTGTGTAAAGCAGAAACCACCAAACAACAATGCCTTGACTGGTTCCTTAGATCACTTGTCGCTCTCCTTGGTAAGGATGTAGCTTCTACCTTCCCACAATCAGAAGAGGAAGCCATCAGTAAGGCTCAACAATATGACCTCATTTACGCACAGTCAGGATACTTGTACACTGTACTTCCTGATCTTCCAAAACCTGTGCCATTTGGCCAGGACAAACCTGGGATGTCTCACTCAACAGACAGACTCATAGGTGCCACCACACACCATGGTCCACAACCCTAACCACCACCAATGTATGGAACACCTCAATACCCGCCGGCATATGGGGGCACTTCTTACTACCCCCACCCCCTTATCAACAACCATTCCCTGTTGCTATACCTCCACCCATTAGTGGACCACCACCGGCACCTCCCATACATCCACCTATTCTCACAACCAATGGTACCCCCTCCACATCACATTATAGTACTAGTGAAATCACCACGCCTTCCTATGCACCTTATGGAGCCGCACCACCGCAAAATCCATACTTTCCCTTTCCGAGTCCTCCACAACCCATGGCTCCCCCACATCCTCATGCGCGGGTAAACTTTGTTCAACCCTGTGCTGCTCAACAATACCAAAATTTTGAACAATTAAACACATCCAACCCTTCGAACAATGCCAATAAGAAAGGAAGAAACAGGAATAACAACAATCCTGGTCAAAATGAGAATCAACCCCCACAACATCCACCCACTGGGGGCAACCAGAACCAAGGGAACCAAAACCCCCAGGGGGCCAATAACAACAAACGCCAAGGGTAGAATAATGTTAAAACCATCCACCCTTGTAATATTTGTGGTGTGTATGGGCATTACACTCACCATTTCCCCCAGATTATTGATTTCAAGAGGTTGAAAGACTCTGGGAGCCTTCCCCCCTCCCCAGCGCAACCTGCGCCGCAACAGACACAACAACAATATGCACAACAACCACCTCCCGCCGTACTGCAAAATCCTATCCCACATCAAGATGTCATAAACAACCAACAGGACATGCAACATCCCCCACCTCAGGTGGGCCAATACCATAATCCCAACAATCCAGTAGAGCGGACAATTCTCCTCACCAATGAAGAAGAAATCCTTCTGCAAACACGCAATCGTCAGTATCCTACAACAACTAAGTCTACTCCTACATCTCCAGAAACAAACTCGACACCAATGGGACCTCCATTGGTGATCCCTTGCCCTTCCGCCGAACCACCATTACGCATCCCTCGCATCCCCTTACGCAGGAATGTCCACAACCCACAGGCTAGGGCAGCGCATAATTACAGCCTTGTAGATGACTTAGCACAATCCCCGGCTGCCATGTCAGTTCTGGAAGTCCTCCAGACTTGACCTACTCAGCGGAAATCTCTACTTTCCACCTTGGGTGCAGTCGACCCTGCTGATACTCGGCTCATCACTTTTGACCTTGATAGTTGCGAACCGCGTCTGCCCGCTGCAGTTGCTATTCAACTACCAGTAAAAATACGGAACATCACCGTCCATCGGTGTATCATCGATGAAGGGGAATCTACATGTATCATGTCCAAAACAGTATGGCAGAAGCTTGGTTCCCCGGAACTCATACCTTCCACCATCACATTACGAGCCTATGATGGACGACCATCATCTCCTAAAGGGCTCTTTCAGAATGTCCCCGTGGAACTCGGGGGCAAAACTATTCTCATTGACATTAAAGTTATCGATGCACATCTCGATTACAATATCTTGTTTGGACGTAGCTACATGTATGCTATGAAGGTAGTGGCATCATCAGTCTTTAGGACAATCATGTTCCCCCATAACAGAAAGATTGTAACCATTGACCAAATCTCACATTACGAGCCTAACCCATCTGCCAATCTCGATAACATTCTTCCTCTCATACACACCAACAAAGATGTATATCCACTCGTTGAGATGGGTCCTGGGATTTTAAAAGATCCATCCTTGTTAGGGACATACCATGGAGCACCACCACTCCTTCCCCCTAATCAAGTATGCGTCATATCCTCTGACGGAACTCACCCAGAGGATGCTCATCCTACTCAGGAGGCTTCAGTCATTCTTGATGTCTCAACAGTCGTAGCACCACTCCCACAGGATCCTCCTGCGCATTCGTCGACACCCACAGTTCACGAATCCACATCCCCTCAAGGGTCTAGTCCCATTTGGGAAATAGTTCCCTGACCCCTCACTCAAATTCCCTTCTTTTACCCTCCACCCAGTATAGAAGCTTTCCAGGTAGCTGCAATGCTCACACTACCCAATATGGTGTTAGCAATCCCAGTGTGGTACTTACATCCACCTGAGATGGTCCCTCACCCACAGGCAGGACTCCCCATGATGATTCCTGTCCTCACTCCCACTACCCCCACTACCCCCATACTCCCTACCCCCCCTGCTACTGCTGGGGGTAGAAGAAAGCAGAAGGAGCCCACAACTCCACTTCCTCTGCGCATCCCACCACCTTGCGCATTGTGTGACAAAGAGGGTCACCAAACCAACAACTGCCCATCACTGCCGTAATTACAGAATTTGATTCCCCCTAGTCCAATCCGAACATCACCCATTACTACTGCTACCACTCAACCTTCCAGTAGTAAAGGGATGAAGACCAAATTCGTGTGTGCCATCTGTTCTGAGTATGGCCATTACATCCATCATTGCCTAGCCCTGCCTCATTTCCGGCAGGCATTAGCTATCATAAGCCAAGACTTTCAGAACAACCCACGCCCTGCCACGTCCTCCACAACAAAAATCACCGACATTCGCTATGTCACAACTTCAGTCAATGAACGCATGAGATGCCCTTGCTCTCTTTGCAATTCATTGGCTCATTTTACATACCAGTGTCCTATAATTATGGAATATCGGCGACGTCAGTTAGCCCTACATCACCAACCCACAGAGGCGATCATTGACATCTCTTCACCATTCGAAGATCTTCATATCATTTCGCCCGAACCCGAGGCACTCCGAACACCTCCTTGGTTCTTAGATGACATTTCTGAAGATTTACCCCGTAACCCACCCAACTCTCCTACTCATCCCCCTACGGAGACTCCTCACCCCACCGCTACGGGTACCCCCCAGCACCTCAATATATGGTTTATGTCGAGTGAACCCTCCCCCTCTCCTAGCGATACCCCCTCTATTTCTTCAGCAGGGGGCAATCACCCTATCACTAAGATCACTCCTTACGATCCATTATATTCCCATCGTTTCCACTACAACGAGGAAATACTGGAAGAGCTACAATGCCCAGATTCTCCCTGGGACGCACTACATCATCGTACTCTATTCCTTCCGCAGGAAGCCCTCCTGCCTCCTAGCCACAATCCTATTTACGCGGTCAAAACCAAAGATTTTATCCCACCTGGGCCTATCGATTGGTTCAACAATCCCATTCCTGCACCTGACACTTTTGAAGAAGGTAATCTGGCCAACATTTCCCCCACCATCAAAATCAACATTTCCATTAAACTGGGCATCGTCGAAGAAATCATCATTGGAGCTTCTTGCACTCCTCAGGAAATTGCCGCCTATAAAGCCCTCTTCCAGGAATTTAGGGATATCTTCGCCTGGTCATACACATAAATGCCTGGCCTCGATCCCTCTATCGTCAAACATCGCATCGACACCTGGCCTGACATCACACCAGTTCTCCAGAAACAACGACCGCTACACCCATCCAAGGCCGCGGCTATCAAAGCCAAAATTAACAAATTGCGTATGGTCGGATTCATTTACCCCATCGCTTATACTTCATAGGTTTCCAACCCTGTACCTGTCGACAAAAAATAATTCGTGTTTGCACCGACTTTCGCGATCTCAATAATTCATGTCCAAAGGACAACTTCCCAATGCCTTTCATCGATCAGATTATCGATGACTCCGCTGGCCACGAGGCTCTCTCCTTTATGGACAGATTCTCTGGCTATAACCAAATCCAAATCCACCCAGCTGATCAGTACAAAACCGCATTCATCACCCCGTGGGGTACTTTTGCGTATCGCGTCATGCCTTTCAGCTTAAAAAATACTGGCACAACATTCCAACGGGCCATGACATACATATTTCATGATCTGGCTGCAATCATCCTCGCCTACTTGGACGACCTCACCGCTCGATCCAAGAAGCGTACCCAACACCTCGATGATTTACGAATCATCTTTCAACGGTGTCGTCAGTACAACATCCGCTTGAACCCTTTCAAGTGTGTATTCTACGTCACCGCAGGGCGCCTCCTCGGTTTTAACGTTTCACAAAGCGGTATCACCATGGACCCCCTCAAAGTCCAAGCCATCACCGAAATTCCCCCTCCTTGAAATTTACGACAACTTCAGAGTCTACAGGGCAAAGCCAATTTTCTTAGACGCTTCGTTTCTGATTATGCTATCCGCGCACATGGTTTCCTTCTCTTACTGCATCACAACATCCCTTTTCATTGGGACGACTATGTCCAACAGTCATTTGATGACCTTAAAACAACACTTTCCAATGCACCTTTGATTAGTGCACCTAACTACAATCGCGACTACATCCTATACGTATCATCATCAGCTGTATCAGTAGCCAGCGTCCTCGTCCAGCTCGAAGATGACACTCATGAACACGTCATTTATTACATTAGTAAGAACCTCTTAGGACCACCCTTGAAGTACAAACATGAAGAGAAGCTAGCTCTCATAGTCGTCCTCACAGTCCAGAAACTGCGCCACTACATTCTGCTTCGCACCACCAAGGTTGTTGCAGATTCCAACCCTATGCAATATTTTCTCAGCCGTCACCAAGTTAACGGAAAATTCGCTCGATGGATTGTTATCCTTCAGGAGTATGACCTCGAGTTCTGAATACCCAAAAGTAAAAAGGCCCTCGTTCTCGCCGAACTGGTCATGGCCCTTCCCTCTGACACACCCAGTGCCCCCATCAATACTGACTTCCCTGACGAACATCTCTTTTACATCGCTTCTAATGATCCCTGGTATGGCGACCTTCTCGTCTACCTATGAACTCAAAAGTTCAGTGATCACCTATCATGAGATGATCATCGGCACATTCGCCATCAGGCCCCCCGCTATCTCCTCATCGGGGATATCTTTTATCGATGGGGCGTCGACACCATTCTTCGTCACTGCCTGACTATTGACGAGGCCGACAGAGTCTTAAACGACTGTCACAGCGGTGCCTGTGGGGGCCATCTTTCGGGCATCGCCACGGCTCAAAAGATTATCCAGGCTGGTTACTTTTGGCCTACCCTGTTTCATGATTGCATTCATGCCGTGAAATGATGTGAGCAATGTCAGCTCTATGCCAACAAAGCCCGTGCTCCCCCCGCTCTTCTT
>ML854941.1:28691-43333 GCA_009831015.1 Picea engelmannii | reverse complement strand
TTGATATTTTGCATTGAATGCTCTATCATTTGTATTTATTGAGGAAGTAATATTATAAGCCTTAGCCTTAATTGCAATCATTGACTTCGTCAATAATTACATTTATTTAAGCTCATATGTATATATTAAAGATAGTCATTAGCTAACCACTGTTTGCACGTTTTAGTTTTATTTGCCTTGTCTCGCAAACAGGTGCCTTTTTCAGTGGAATATCTTCTCTTTGACTATCTTTTGGTGGTAATCTGTGAAGGGAAAATCTACCTTAACCTTTGAACCTTAATCTCCTGACCCTTTTCCTTTCAACACCCCAGATTACCTAGGGACGTCTCCCTTGGGATTAGCCACCCTGAATAGAAAGAGCTCCCCATCGAGGTGACAGTGGGTGGGGAAGCTCCTTTTATGCCAGTTTGGTCCCTATCTTCCAGCTACTTGACCTAAACTACAAACTGAGCGATAACATGTCCCACTTGTCCTTAAGGCAATTGTGCAATTGTTTTAATTTCCAAGTCTTTTTACTTACATTGATTTATTTTGCCTACATCTTGCAAAGTTGTAATGTTCCCAAACTGATTTTTTCGCTGGAACACTAACTGCTCATTGTTAACTGATGTGTGTGTGTTTGCTTTCAAGTTTACTCTTGAGTTATGTCTTAGAGTTTGTAGATTCAGTTAATAAGCATACGAACATATATATGGAATAACATCAGATAGATCCTCTAGCTGGGATATGAGATGCTACAAAATGCTTAAGATAAGAAGATATAAGCCTCCCAAGGCTGAATACAAGATGAAGACCAATACAAGATGAACCAGGGTCAGGCCCAAACCCCCCTGGCTGAAGATACGCCCTCCTGGATGGCTGTGAAGGGCCAATATTTCGGCCTAGCTGCTGGAAGCCTCCAAATGGCACCAAACTCTGCAGAATGATGGATCGGGGCAAGTAGAACGCCCTCCTAAAGTCTCAAGCTAAAATGCCAAGATCTGCTCCTCCAAAATACTGAATCCTCAAGTAGAACTGTGCCCTCCTGAATACTGTCAAGCCCAATAATTCGTCCTTGTTGAAGTAGACCTCCAATCGCTATGAAACTCTCCAGAATGATAGATCAGGCCTAGGTGAACCTCCTGGTGAAGTCTCAAGGTGAGATCTGAAGTTTTACTCCTCCAAACTGAATAGACCTAATTCCCAATAACGCCCTCCTTCTCTCCAAATCGTGCCAATGCTCTAGGAAATCAACTAGCTAGTATAACTCTCTCCAAATGCACTAGAGATGATGATCAAGGCCCTGCAAAGAAAACCCAAGTGTCCAAATCTCCAAAATCCCTCTCAAGCTCCTAGATCAAATCCTCCTTCAATCATTGGTGCGCCCCCTTTGCTAGAAACCCTCCAAGTTACGCCCTGTTGCTGCCCTGGATAGAAGATGGTACCTGTAGCTGAAGTAGAATGGTGTGTGTGGAGTATTGCATCCCCGATACCAATCTTGGAACAAGATAGGTGGAATCTTTCACCACCGAGTTGTCCTCTAGGGTTTGTATTCTCAAAACCCTCAAAATTGTTGTGCTCTAGAGCCCAAAAGAAAAATGCAATAATCATCAAAAGGTGAGTGAGAGGTGCACCCTTGCCTTTCCTTTATACCTCCAATTTGTTTCTCTGTTGAGTTAGTTTAACCCCTAGGGTTAACTCCTAACTCATTCTCATCTATTCTATTCTTTCATTGAGTTACTTTTTCTTTATCCAAGTCAACTTAATATTATAATGTTGGGTTTAGTTGTCTTCTCCCCATAGTGTCTGAGACTATAGTCTAGTGGGGATGACTAGACTATTGAGTCTCTCCAACCCTCTTCATCAAGAGGTGGGGGACATTACAGTCTCCCCTGCTAGAAATTGCTTGCCCACAAGTAATTCTGAACTTGTCTCCTGTGGAACCTGCTCACTCTCCCAAGTGGCATCCTCAATCAGTAAGTCTTTCCATTTGACTAAGTACTCCTTAATGCTTCTCTTCCTTGGATTCTTTTCCTGAACCTCCAGTATCTCCTCTGGTATCAATATCAATTGCCCCTCCTCATCTAAGGGTGGCAGTACCTCAACGGGAGTGATGTGTTGGCCTATGACTCTTTTCAAACATGACACATGGAAGACATTGTGTATTTTGCTGCCCTCTGAAAGCTCAAGCTCATAAGCCACGACCCCTACCCTCATGTTGACCCTATAGGGTTCAAAGAATCTGGGTTGGAGCTTTTCTGCTCCGCTTCTTTTGATGGATGCCTGTCTGTACGGTTGGAGCCTCAAGTAGACTAGATCACCAACCTCAAATGTACGTTCTACCCTGTGCATGTCTGCCTGGACCTTTTGTTGATTATGTGCCCTTTGTACATGATCCTTCAGTTCTCTGAGTATGTACTGACTCTACTAGATCCAATCCTGAACCATAGGAGCTCTGCTATCACTAAAGACAATCTCTACAAAGGAAAGTGGGTCATAACTATACAAAGCTCTGAATGGAGTCATACCAATAGACATGTGATGAGTTGTGTTGTAGCAGTATTCTCCCAAGTGTAACCAATTGACCCATGTTTTTTGCTGCCCTGATACATAATTTCAGAGGTAACCTTCTACCCACTTATTGACTATTTTGGTCTGACCATCAGTCTGAGGATGGTAACTGGTGTTCGGGGTCAAGGCCATACCAACCATCCTGAATAATTCCTGCCAAAAAGTACTCATGAATCGGTTGTCCCTGTCACTCACAATGGTCTTGGGTAGACCATGTAGTCTAAAAACCTCCCTGGAGAACAATTCAACAACCTGTGTTGCACTAAAGTCTGTGGCAATGGAGAAGAAGTGTGCAAACTTCGTCAATCTGTCCACCACTACAAAAATACAATCCTTACCATGTGCTTTGGGCAATCCTGTGATGAAGTCCATGGAGATGCTCTCCCATTTGTGCTCCAGAATGGGTAGAGGTTGTAATAATCCGGTTGGGTGTGTGTGTGCTCATCCTTGTTTGCCTGATAAGCAGTGCATTCCTTGATGTGACACATCACATCTTCCTTCAACCCTTTCCAAGAAAACCTTTCTCTTACGTGTCGGTATGTTTTGACAAATTCTTGATGTCCTGCCACAGGTGAATCATGGCACGCTTGAAGTACCTTGGCCTTAAAGGCTGACTCAGGAACCAAGAAAATCCGACACTTGTAGTAGATGACGTCATCCATGATTTTGAAGTTGTCATCCTTTATTTGTCCATCCATCAACTAACATGCAAACTGGTTCTTTGAATATTCTACTAAGAGGCGAGCCTTCCAGTCAACTAAGATATCAGTCATAGCATAAACAGATGGCCTTCTGGATAATGCATCTACCACTATGTTATTCTTCCCCTTGACAAAATCAATGTCAAAATCATAGGCCTATATCTTGCTAACCCACTTTTGTTGCCTCTCATTTAAGTCTTTTTGTTCCAAAAAGTACTTAAGGTTGTCGTGATTTGTCCTTACCACAAATTTTGCTCCTACCAAGTATTCCCTGAACTTAGCCAATGCGTGCATGATGGCCAACATCTCTTTGTCATAGATGGTATAAAGAAGCTCGGGGCCTCTCAACTTTCAGCTCTCATAGACAAGTGGTTGCCTATTCTGCATAAGCATTGCTCCAATGCCCTCCCCGGAGGCATCACAGTCCACTGTGAAGGGTTGGCCGAAATCTGGTAGGGCTAAGATTGGGCACGTACTCATTACCTTCTTCATTTTGTCAAATGTCAACTGTGCCTCTGAACTCCATTTGAACGCTCCTTTCTTGATCAAATCGGTTAAGGGTGCACAAAGTTGTGAGAAACCCTTGACGAATCTCCTGTAGTAGCAACAAATGCCAAGAAATCCCTTCAATTCTATGAGGGTCTTAGGTGTGGGCCAGTCAAGTATAGCTTGGATCTTCTCTTGGTGTACCTGTACCCCTTTTACCCCAATGATGTGTCCCAAATAGAGGATTTCTATCATTCCAAATTCGCATTGGATTCCTTTGCATACAAGGATTGATCCTCCATGATGGATAGAATCTGTTCTATATGCTGAATGTGCTCCTCCCAAGTCCTGTTATAGATCAATAAGTCATCAAAAAATACTAGGAGGTGCTTCCTTAACTGCTTGTTCAAGACATGATTCATGCAAGATTGAAACGTGGTTGGCGCATTAGTCAATCCAAATGGCATCACTAGGAATTCATAGTGACCATAGTGACATCTGAAAGCAGTCTTGGGGACACCCTGCTCCCTCATTTTGATCTGATGATAGCCAGAGCACAAGTCAATCTTGGTGAAGTAAACAACCCCGTGGAGATCATCCAATAGCTCATCATGGGATACCTGTTCTTGATTGTCTTTTTGTTCAAGACCCTATAATCAATGCACATGCGCATGGTCCCATCCTTGTTTTTTACTAGTACCACTGAAGATGCAAAAGGACTGGAACTTGGTCTAATGTGGCCCATGTCTAGCAGTTCTTTGATAGCCTTCTCTATTTCATCTTTGTACTTCTCTGGGTGTCTATAGGGAGTGGTGATGACAGGTTTCGTTCCCTCTTCCAGCTCTATGATATGCTCAAACCCCCTATTTGGTGGTGCTCCTGGTGGAATGGGTCTGAACATCTTGCTATGCTTGTCAATGATTCTCTGAATCTCGGGTGAATAGTGAACCTCTCCCTTCTTGTCCACACGTACTGATATCCTACACTCAATAGCATATACAATGTCCTCTCTTCTGAAAATGGCCTCCATGCGCTTTGTTGTAACCACCCTAGGTGTGTTTCCTGACATACCACTGAGAATAGAATAAAACTACAAGAGTAAAACAGCTAGGCTAGAAGGAAAGAATAGAGTGTTGCTAAGGCAAGGCTCTATCTTACTTCATGCCTAGTCGTTTTACTCTTGTTGAACTAAAAAGGAGAAAGACACATAAAGGCCTAGGCTAGCCTACACCTGGTGAGTCGTTTTTCCCTAGGGTTTGTTTAGTGAAGCCTTGCTCTAGCAACACGTCACTCACAAACCCTCTTGTCTTAGATCAATCATCTTTTGAGCTAGCCGTTTTTCCATTAAGCTAAAGAAGGAGGAGAGAGCATTGAGGCCTAGGGTTTCTACACCAAAGTGAGCCTCTCTCCCCTAGGGTTTTGTTGTCGAGGCCTTGCTTTAGCAACACTTCAACACTTTACCCTCTTGTCTTTGGTTTCATTTATCACTTAGTCCTTCACCCTTTGTGTCCTCTTTTTTTTGACTCCATATACCCTAGGAGCGCACTGATCTAAGGCCTTGTGTGTTGAGTACTTTGATCTCAAAAACAACTTCCAAACACTTTGAGCAATCTCTTACTAACTTTACTAACCCTAGCCCAAGACTAATCTTCTAACCCTATTGCTACTACCTTTTACTTGTGCTATAAACATATTTATTGCAGCATCTATTTCCTTTAAAAGCAATTGAATGATTAGCTAAGACATTGCTTCAAGTATTATTACATTGATTGCCATTGTTTATTGTGAAGCTTCATTAGCGTTTATTGTGAAGTTACATATATATTGTAATCGTTGCCATTATACAACTTTGATTTGCTTCAACAATAATATTGTTTATCAATTGCTTATTATTAGAAAGTCATTGGTTATATGAAGTACTAACCAGCAAGCAAGCTTGCACATATAGTTTCTTGTTTCTTTGTCTCGGGCAGGTACTCTTATTGGTTATTACTTTCAGTTATCTTTATTGGCTATAAGCCGAACTTTCTGATCAGGTGGTGACTTTTGAGGGGGATTATTATCACTTAGCTTTTGCCTTCATAAAACCCCAGGTCACCGGGGACGTCTCCCCTGGGCCTTACCTCCCTAAATAGAAAGAACCTTCCCATCGAGGTGACAGTGGGTGGGATTGGTTCAGTTACGCCAGTTTGACCTCTTTTCATCCATTTATTATCCGAACTACAAACTGTGCGATAACATTTTGGCGCCGTTTCCGGGGAACACTGAGTCAATTTTCCTCAAGACGACACTTTTCAGTAAGCCTTGCCTCCAGAGCCTTTATCTTACAAGCTTACCTGGCGACTCCACTTAGGGTGTTTTCCCTTATCCTTTGATAATTTCAAGAAAATTATTTGGCGACTCCATTGATGACGAAGCCAACCATGACTTCACAATGGGACCTGAGAAACTACAAGCCCTTAGACAGGAGTAACATCCCGAGGTACCCTCAACAAATGCCCTTTGAATACAAAAAATTGTTCCATGGATTCACTAGTGGTGATAAAGAGAGCGTTGATTATCACATGAAAAACTTTTGGAATTTCTTCCTATCCTACCCTGTCGCTGATTATGCTGAAGACATGGTCATGAAACTTTTCTCTGCCAGTCTTTGTTGCAATGCTAAAGAATGGTATGACAACCTCCCCGATGCCAGCATCACGACTATGGAGCAATTTGAGTAAACCTTTCTCGAGAGATGGGGTATCCAGTTGGAAGACGTCCCAGTACTATTAGAAAAACTCTAGCGTATAAAGCAAGCTGAGGATGAAACTGTCAGAGACTTCCAGGATAGATTTGAGAACATGCTGTATCAAATTCCTGAAAGCCATCATCCCGAAGAGAAGTACCTTGTCCATCTCTTTATTCGTGCGCTTTTGGGACACCTGAGTTTTCCCCTTGATAAGAGGGCCCCAAGGACGCTCGATAAAGCTTAGAACATGGCTGCAAGAATCGACGAGAACATCTCCTTGTCTGAGATAAGATGCCTCTTTACCTCAGGTACTCTTAGTAGAGAAAGTTTGTTTTCCCTTGAGAACTTCATTGTTGATTTCCAAGAAGAAGGGGAACAAACCGCAGATCAACAAAGGATTGTTGAAGACATAGTTGAGGAGCCGGATCCAAATGACGAAGTATCAACATGCCCTCCTCTCTCTTATGAGGCCATCCAACAGCCTATTTCTCTTGCACAACAAAGGGACGATGAGGTTAGTTTCTTTCCTTCTTGGGATTTTGATGACACCTTGTTCCATGATTCAGAAAATGAAGGAGAAATGGAAGCCTTGAACGAAGTGGATCTTCCTTGTTGTACAATCAAAGATAAAGGGGCAACTCATGAGGATAAGACAGTAATGCATGTTGAAGATACCCAAGTCCTCGAAGCTCTTCCACAAGAAGAAATAAGCATTGTAAGTCACCCTCCTATCCATGATTCTAATGATTCTCTGTTTTATCACTTGAGAAAAGAGGAGGAGATGGGTGAGCCTTTGAATGTTTTGAATCCTCCATGTTATGATGTTGATACTAACATAGTTGATATTGATGAGTTCATACATGTTGGAATACATAAATGGGATATAGTTGGTTTTGATATGGACCCCATTTACGACACTGAGAATCATTCCCAACTGTTGCCTTCACAGTTATCACAACAGATTACCTTTGATTTTTGGCAACAAGGGAATGATATATTTACCAATGCTCCCCAAACACCCAAGGTTGACCTAGTACCATATTCTCCAGACGATTTTCAGTCTTACCTTGAGGATTTTGATCAATACTGCTCCGAGCACTTGGATTTATTCTATGAAGATGATTATCAACCACCGTTGTGCTCTGGTTTTGATAGGAGTGAGAACAATGTTTGCACAAAGAAGGATTCTCATGACATATTTCTCCAGCCACCTCTTATTACTTTACCTTGCTGTATCATTAAAGGTGTAGTTGGGAATTATATCCTTTGTGTCAAGTTTCCTCTGAGGCAAACCCTAGAGTCCGAGGGTTGGTTGAGAATTACAAGTTTAAGTCTATCATCTCAGTTTCTTAACTTTCCCTTGAGAATTTACCAATCGTCTGCTAGGTCTTTGTCGATCCCTTCCTTGACTTCAGAACGTGAGGACGTCCTAGGTAGCCATCTTGCGGACCTTTTGATTTAGTGTTCTAAACCGTGAACTTTTCATGACCCCTTCCTAAAGTGGATTGAGTACTTTCCTCAGAGATTGATGTGGCATGATTTTATCCCTCCTGTTATCCCCGATTTTTAGGGATAACTAGGAGATCATGTCTCGAGGCCCACAGGTCCTAGACATGGAGTACCGAGAGCAGGATTGACCTGAGCATGGCCCTGGAGGGCCCATCCTTTTCTTATTCCATCAGATTTGTCTTGTCAACAGCAGCAGCATCCATCACCATCGGCTTGGTCTTATATCAAAAGAGGTTCTTGCTCCATGAGGTAATTGGTCCAGGTATCATGGTATGTGTCACTTTTGATCATTGAAACCTTTAAATATATGCATCTGATTCCTTTTGTCTCTAACAACTGCTTGGATCTTACATTAGCCTACATGACCATGATTGGGGAAATTGACTGGGTTCCCTAGCAAGCCCGTGCCCATAGGTCTTGGTTTGCCACTACGGGGAATTCTGAAAAGCCATCGTCCGCTCCCATCATAGCACCACTGTTTCATCTTATCTCCTGCTCATTTATCCCATTCCCCTTGTCCGGGCATTGGGTTGACCTATTTGTAGGATTGCACCTTATCTCGTGGGAAGAAGGGGCTAAAGGCCCAGAAGGTAAAAGCAGCTGGTAAAAGACAAAAGCCTAAAAATGAAACCTCGAGATGCTTCGCCCAGGGATCCCCGAGAAGGCAATAAAAGGTCTCTCAGCAAGAAACAAGAGGGACCCGAAAAATAACAAAAAAGACCTAGTCAGAGGATAGGGTGTCTCATCACAAGCTAGCCTATCAGGTTCATGGGTATCTAACAGTATGACATTGCCATCATCTGGTTACCACACCAGGGCAGTGACCTTTGGTTGCATGGCCAAGGGAAAGGGGGTCTCATCACGAGCCAGCCTTCTCATGTCTATGAAAGTACTTGTGGGTAACACTGTCAGCTCTGGTCACCATGCCAAGGCAGTGTCCTCTGGTTTAGCTCTTGAGTAAAAAGAAAAAGAAGAAGAAAAATAAAATAAAAGAATAAAGCTAAAAAAGAATAAAGGCAAGAACGAGCCTGGAAAAATATGCATCCATGATAGGTACAGCTCGCCTTCTACAAAGGCACCCACAGATAACATTATGCATCCTTGACTCTCACTTCACCCACATGTCTGGACATCCCCTAGCCACATCACCTCACTTACATGGCTTGGATGAAATCCTCCTGGAAACTTTCATTTTCTTGTGGATACTAGCCCAATAGGAGGTCTTGTATTTTTCTCCAATCTTGTATTGCAGGTTTTTGTAATGTCTTTGAGCTACTGACAGATATATTAGGGGTTTTATGCATATGTTTAATAATATTGATGATGAAATGTGATTGACATTGCTATGATCCCTGTGACTAATGAGCCCATGGAGGGCGTAGCTTTTGATGTGCAGGACCATGCCCGACGGACAGGTACCATTTGGACCGATACACATGGGGAGATGATCAGTTCAGACCTCCATGGGGCTAAAGAGCCCACCAAATGCATGCTGAAACCCCATCAGGGGGCAGAGACAGGACGGTGGTTGATCATGGTTTTGCACCGGAGAAGAAGAGGACGTTTCATCAAAAGCACTTTGGCAGAGCCCAGCCTAGGGGGATTGACCCACTTCCAGTAAAACATTTTCCCTAGATGGCCTAGGATGTCACCTATGGGCTCATGACGTCATCTTGAGCGTGTGGCAGTTTGACAGGGCAGTTGGCACATGTGGCATGATGGGGAGGCCCAAAGGGGCTAACGTCTCCCTTAGAAGGGGTGATGTCTCACCTTTTGCTCAATTAGGATTTTAAAATGAACATTTAATGCAAAACAGTATTATTTTGGTATTTTGGCCTTGTCGGCCTTTTTATGACCTAAAAGTTAAATCAGGCCATTGATACAGTATATATTGAGGGTTTTGACTCTCATTTTATCATCATTCATCACTCACTCATTAGTAAGGTCTGATTTTAGTGCCCTATTGGGGTTTCTGGCTGATTTAAGAGAGGCGCACTTGTTGAAGGAAGACTTTTTTGGCATTTATGGTGTCTCTCTTGAAGAAAGGTGTTACAACTAGGGTTTGCATGGTTATTTCTTCATGAATTGTAAGTTTTTTTCTGCAAAACTTCTTATTGAATGGTTGTAGTCTAAATTTCTTGCACATTACTTATAAATTTGCTGAATCAAAAGCCTAGGTGACAAGCACATTTAATTGGTCCTTGTCTCATGTCCCCTGATAGAGAAATTTTCAGCCATTGAAGAAGGAAGAGAGAGTCTAGCCATAGCTACACTCTCATTTCTTCTTCTCCCTGAGCTAGTTGTACTAACCAAAAGCCAAAGAGAGTGAGACGTCCTTGGCCTAGTTCTTCTACACCAGGGCCATACCATTCTAGGGTTTGCTGAAAAGGCCTTGCTGTAGCAACATCTTGCCTCTTCAAACCCTCATGCTTTGGTTGTCTTTGCTTTATCTTCAGCTAGCCATTTTGCCATTTTGATCTAAAGAAGGAGGAGAGAGCACAAGGCCTTGCTTTAGGAACAACGGAGTGAGCCTCTCTCCCCTAGGGTTTTGTCTCTGAAGCCCTACTATTGCAGCACTTCAAAACCTTTCCCTCTAGTCTTTAGTCACCCTCCTTCAACTCTTGCGTCCTTCTTATTGACTCCATTAAACCCTCGGGCATTGATCTAAGACCTCCAGCGTTGAAGTAGAATGGATCCAAACACTCTCAAACTTCTTTTAAAACTGAAGCCCTAATTACACTAACCCTGACCTACTAACCCTAGAATGTTGACATCACCCTTGGTTATTTCATCTTGATGCAGCAACGTTTCATCTTATAAGCAATTGAATGGCGTTTAAAGCATTTATTGAATGAGGGATTGATTGGATATATTGATTGCTACATCATTTTGGTATTTATTGGTGGAGTGATATTATTTCATTGATGTATTGACAAACATTGACTTCGTCAATATTTATTGTTATAATTGCTTATATGTTGAATTTAGCAAATGATCTTTGATATATGAAGTACTAACCAAGATTTGCACGTATAAGTTTCTTCTTGCTTTGTCCCGGACAGGTGTTTTTCTTCTTCTTTGGTTACTTCTTATTATTGGTTGTTTAGCCGGATCTTCTGCTTAGTGGTGACTTGTGAGAGGGGATTTACACTTTTGCCTTATCATCCTTCACCTTCTCAAAGCTCTAGGTCACCAGGGACGTCTCCCTTGGGCCTTACCGCCCAGAATAGAAAGAACCATGCCATTGAGGTGACATTGGGTGCGATTGGTTCCTGTTACGCCAGTTTATCCCTTTATCTTCTGACCTATTACCATAAATACAAACTGTGCGATAACACCTCCCCCCGCCTCCATGAGTTAGACTTTGTGATTTCCGATGATATGATATATGTTCTAACCGATGTCATTTTTGTTCATTGATTTATCTCTGCTTTGGTTTATGATGAAGCACAAAGGCAGGTATTGTGGGACATTGCTGAATCAATTTCACTGGTCATTTGACTACACCTGACATCCAACCGGTGGGTAAGTACAGGTAAGTAGGTAGGCATTTTTGCATTCATTGTATTATACCATCTGCATTACATGCTAGAGTAGTTTGTTTTTACATTCACACTTATGATTGCTTTATTTCAGTCTTATATATATATATATATATATGTTGGCGTGGTATCACCACCCCAATCAGTTACTAATAGTTGCTATTGAGATCAAGCAGGTAACGGGTTAGGCCAAAGATGCTGAGGTTCTCATGCGCTCTACGGTGAGCACATGTCCCCGAGTTGGAGCCAAATGTTATCCCCACTTTTAGGGATAACTAGGACATTATGTCTCGAGGCCCACAGGTCCTAGACATGGAGTACCGAGAGCCAGATCGACTTAGGCATGGCCCTGGAGGGCCCATCTTTTCTCCCTTTCAGAGCCTCTACTTTGCCAACAGCAGCAGCATCCATCACCTTCGGCTTGGTCTTGTATCAGAGATGGTTCTTGCTCCATAAGGTAATGAGTCCGGGTATCATGGTATGTGTCACTCTGATACTCAAAACCTTTGAATATGTGCATTTAATTATTTTTGTTTCTAACTAATGCTTGGATCTTATACTTGTCCACTTGACAATGTCTAGGGGGAATGACAGGATGCCCTAGCAAGCCTGTGCCCATAGGTTTTGGTTTTCCACTGTGGGGATTTCTGAAATGTCATCGTCCGCTCCCTTCATATTACCACCTTTTCATCTTGCTTCCCGCTCATCTACCCCATTTCACTTGTCTGAGCATTGGGTTGGCCAATCATTTAAGTTTTGCACCCTGCCTTGTGGGAAGAAGGGGCTTGTTGTCGTCCTAATACACACTTGCAAATGTGAGCTAAGTCTGGCTCACTTAGTGTGTCCTTGGAGGCACAATGCCTAGGTTCACAGCCCACGCTGTCACTTTGACTGGAACCTCTTCCGTCTAAGCTCACTCCTAGGGAAGCCAAGGGGGTAGTCCCTAGTTTCTAGATTAGTTTTAGAGTTAAGCTCTAGGAGTTAGTTTTAATTTGTTAAGGCTTGGGGGGATTTTAATCCTAAGATGCACAAGCAACAATGCAAGATGCAAGGGTTAGTATGATAAGCAAGACCTCTTCCTAGGGCAACTAAGACTAGTGCCTAAGATTGGGCAAGGGGTCAACTAGATGTTAGGGTGATTCGTTACAAGTTGATTACAAGATTACTTACAAAAGAATATTTAAACTCAATATAGATACAAGAGTTGCAAATAAAAAATGCTAGAGTACAACAACAAGCTAACCACTTTAATTATTTTGTGTTTGTGGAGGATACAAGGAGATCAAAGCATCATATAACATTTACGAGATTAACATCAAGATCCTCACCATCAATACATCAAGATCATCAAATTAAGAAGTTTTAAGCGCAAGTATTAAAAATGAAGATCAACCACTCTTAGTTATCAAACCCACAAAAGTTTTCAGAGATTTAAGTGCAAGGTTGAATTATTAAGCTTCCTTAAGATTATCAAGTTTTAGTTACTTTTATTAAGTTTTCACCAAACCCTCCTCCTCCTATTGCCAAATAACTGTCTGATGCTCAAGATAGTAAGGCAACGAGGCCCACCCTAGCTTTCAGAGTCAGCCCTAAGACAAGAGTACTCCCGGAAAGGACACATCCTGTGCGCCGTGAGACAGTCCCCTGCCTACACTCTCCGTTGCATTCCTCAAGTCCTGTTTTAGATGGTGAAGATGGTGGTCTAAGGTACCCTAGAGAGTCTATTAAGTTTATATATGAATTAGGTAGACTTTTAGGAATGTTTTAGAGTGTTTTAAGAGTTTTATGACACTTTTAAATGTGAATTAGTGACTTGGCCGAAACTTACTTCAGCTTAAATGTGTTGCTTAAGATTATGAAATGAAAGGTCATTAACACATATATGCTATGTGAGAGAAAATCACTAGATTCACAAATAGATAGCTTGCAAAGTAAAGGAAGAAATTACAAGGGCAAGAACAACTTGCCAACAAGATGAAAAGAAGAACACACTTATCTAATGATTAAGAGCATTAAGTGTGAGAAAGAGAAAGAAATCTAAGTGCTTGCCTACTTATCAACTTATCAATGAGATTACTTCAAGCATGTGGCAAATGGCCTTAAAGATTATAGCAATAAAAGAAAAGAAGCACCATTCACTTATTGAAGCATCTAAATATTGAGAATTATAGATCTAAACATGTAAAGGAAAGATTTAGCTTTGAAGTAAACTAAGCATGCATGAAATCTAGTTAAGTTGATTATGATGCCCAATAGGTTTAAGCTAGAGAATTATTGAGTGTTGGATCTAGATCTAGAATATTTAGAGCATTAACCAATTAGATCTTCAACCACAAATTAAACCCTAACCCAACCTTTTGGAGTATTCCTTGTTGAAATAATGTAGCTCCGAAGAGCATTCTTATTATTATTGGATTAAATCCCCATTGTGGATTAATCATGTCATTATTATTATTATTGTTATTGGATTAATCCCCATTGTGGATTAATCATGTCGGTAATTGTATAAGGACCAAATCCCCTTTTGCGGATTGGTCATCGAACAATTACAAAGGGCAGAATAAGAAGTCGGCCCTAGCAGTTACTATGGAAGACCCAGAATTAATTAAAGGTGGGTTTACCCACCCAGAGTGAGAGGTCGGCCCTGCCAATTGTGACCTTTCACACATGTCGGTCTTGTATAAATAAGAGGCTAGCGCCTCACTTCAAACACACAACTCACTTGCTCATTCTGTTATGAGACAAGCTGCAATTACCAGTTGGAGAGAGGGAGAAGAGTGGCGCATCTCTTGGAGAGGACTATTTGTATTGGTTTGAGTTATCTCTTGAACATCGTATAAGCTATTTATGATAAGGAAGTTTTTGTTGGATTTTCTTCCCCTAGAGGGTTTCCTAGGATAAATGTTGTGTCTCTTGTGAATGTGTATATCTCAGTGATCTTGTTCTTATTATGCTCTTATCTATTGAAATGCAAAGAACCATAATAATGGCATAAACATTAACATGGTATCAGAGCCAACCTGAAGGAAGCACAATTTGCAAGAGGAAAAACGTCACTATTACCGTACCCAAAAATTAGGGTTTTGAAAAAGTGAGTATTTTCAGCTCCCTAACCTCCTAGAA
>ML854940.1:4480-28593 GCA_009831015.1 Picea engelmannii | reverse complement strand
AGAAGGAACCACGAGACAGGTGAGGAGACCAAAGCCATTCTCCAGTTACACTACTTTGATGTGAAATCTACTTGATGAAGAACCCACATGTTTTGAAGAGGCCATCCAGAAGAAGGAATGGGTAGATGCCATGACAGAGGAATACGCATCCATAATAAAGAATGATGTATGGGAAATAGTTCCCAGACCAAAAAGTAAGGATGTGGTATCATCAAAATGGATCTTCAAGATAAAACATGCTGTTGATGGAAGTATTGAGAAATATAAAGCAATATTTGTCGCTCGTAGATTTTCCCAGAAGGAAGGAATCGACTATGAAGAAACATTCGCTCCTATGGCCAGATACACTTTGATCAGAACCATTATAGCTTTTGCTGCCAAGATGAAATGGAAGCTGCACCAGATGGATGTGAAGACAACTTTTTTGAATGGTGTTATTGAACAGGAAGTGTATATAGAGAAACCCCAAGGATTTGAGGTTGAAGACAGGAAGTCTCATGTCTGTCGATTGAAGAAAGCCTTATACAGATTGAAGCAAGCTCCCAGATCTTGGTATGGCCATATAGACAGTTTCTTGACGAGCTTGGGCTTTACCAAGAGTAAATCAGATTCAAATCTCTACTTCAAGATCATGGAGAATGAACTAGTAATACTATTACTATATGTGGATGACTTATTCTTAACTAGAGAAGAAAATCTCATCGTTGAATGTAAACACAGACTTGCCGCATAATTTGAAATGAAAGACCTTGGCCTAATGCATTACTTCTTAGGTATTGAGGTATGGCAGAGTCCTGAAAGAATCTTCCTTAACCAGGGGAAGTACACTGTCGAAATATTAAAGAGATTCGTCATGCTAGAATGCAAGTCCATGAATACTCCCATGGAAGCAAAGCTGGAGCTGTTGGTCGATACTTCGTCAGATTTGATAGATGCCACTCTGTACAGACATATTATTGGATCACTGATGTACCTGATGAACACCAGACCAGACATCTATTTTGCAGTGAACACCTTGAGCCAGTTTCTGGTAGAGCCCAAACGTGTTCATTTAGTGGCTGCAAAACATGTGATGAGGTACCTTAAAGGTGTAATGGATTATGGTCTCAGCTATGATGGAGATCATGACTTCACACTGAGTGGATATACTGATGGAGATCATGACTTCACACTGAGTGAATATACTGATGCAGATTGGGCAGGAAGCATTGCTGACAGAAAAAGCACTTCCAGATGCTGTTTCAATTTGGGATCAGCTATGATTTCATGGCAGAGTAGGAAGAAATCTAGTATTGCTCCCAGCACAGTGAAAGCAGAGTACATTGCCACATGTTCTGCTAGCTGCGAAGTTATATGGCTTTGAAAGTTGCTGACATGCCTATTTGATTTGGAGATGAGAGCAACCGCGATTCTATGTGACAATCAAAGATGTATTAAAATGATAGAGAATCATGTGTTCCATGACAGGTCGAAGCACATAGAGATCCGCTATAATTTCATCCACGACATGGTACAGAGAGGAGCCTTGGAGCTCCAATACATTAGCACAGATGAACAAGTTGCTGATTTGTTGACTAAGCCTCTATCTCATGTAAAGTTTGAACACTTTCAAGATAAGATTGGTATTGTCTGAAAGGACCCTCCCTGAAAGGGAGAGTAGATGTATTCCTTGCTTCTGACCTCACTGTTAGACGTAAAGAAAGATGAGTCATGCTTCTGACCCTGTTGTTAGAGGTAAAGCATGACACTGTGTGATCCTTGCTTCTGACCTCGCTGTTAGACGTAAAGCAAGATGAGTCATGCTTCTGACCTCATTGTTAGACGTAAAGCATGACATCGTGTGATCCTTTCTTTTGACCTCATTGTTAGACATAAAGCAAGATGAGTCATGCTTCTGACCTTGTTGTTAGACGTAAAGCATGACGTTGTGTGATCCTTGCTTCTGACCTCGCTGTTAGACGTAAAGCATGACGTCGTGTGATCCTTGCTTCTGACCTCGTTGTTAGACGTAAAGCAAGATGAGTCATGCTTCTGACTTCGTTGTTAGACGTAAAGCATGACGCTGTGTGATCCTTTCTTCTGACCTCATTGTTAGACGTAAAGAAAGATGAGTTATGCTTCTGACCTAGTTGTTAGACGTAAAGCATAACGTCGTTGATTCCTTGCTTCTGACCTAGTTGTTAGACGTAAAGCAAGATGATTCCTCGCTTCTCAGCTCGTTGTTAGACGTAAAGCGAGATGTTGATGTGTTCCTTGCTTCTGACCTCATTGTTAGACGTAAAGCAAGATGATTCATGCTTCTGACCTAGTTGTTAGACGTAAAGCGAGATGATGATATTACTTGCTTCTGACCTAGTTGTTAGACATAAAGCAAGATGTGACTGACACTGAGCTACCAACTTAACCACTGTGACATTGAGCTAGTGTAGTACTGTGATGTGCCAGCCTAGTGCTCTGATGAGATATCATTTTACTGATACATATTTGATGTAGATGATGATGGCATTCCTTCGAGAATGATGATGCTGCTGATGAAGACAACTTTCGATGACTCGTAAATGTGCTAGACAATGGTTCAAGATGATATTGACGATATTTTCCTCCAGATGCCACTGATGATGTAGACCTCTCTCGCCTGATGTTGATGAAGAATACCCTTCTTGTTAAGGGGGAGTGTTAAAATAATGTAACTACGAAGAGCATTCTTATTATTATTTTTTTATTGGATTAAAATCCCATTGCGGATTAATCATGTCATTATTATTATTATTGTTATTGGATTAATCCCCATTGAGGATTAATCATGCCGGTAATTGTATAAGGACCAAATCCCCTTTTGCGGATTGGTCATCGGACAATTACAAAGGACATAATAAGAAGTCGGTCCCAACAACTATAATGGAAGACCCATAATTAATTAAAGGTGGGTTTACCCACCCAGAGTGAGAGGTCGGCCCTACCAGTTGTGACCTTTCACATGTGCCAATCTGATATAAATAAGAGGCTAGCGCCTCACTTCAAACATACAACTCACTTGCTCATTTCTCTTATGAGGCAAGCTGCAATTACCAGAGAGAGGAGGAGAAGAGTGGCGCATCTCTTGGGGAGGACTTTCTGTATTGGTTTGAGTTATCTCTTGAACATTGTATAAGCTATTTATGATAAGGAAGTTTTTGTTGGTTTTTCTTCCCCTCGAGGGTTTCCCAGGATAAATGTTGTGTCTCTTGTGAATGTGTATTTCTCAGTGATCTTGTTCTTATTATGCTCTTATCTATTGAAATGAAAAGAGCTATAATAATGGCATAAAAATTAACATTTACATCATCTGTTCATCAATAAATTTAATCTAAAAATCTGCAGGTGATTAATTTCAATGGTGGTCTAAATTATACAAGTGGCTGTTGTCCATTTCAATTGAAAATTTTAAAGTTGTTCTGTGATTATAAACGAGAACCAATTCTACTCTTATTCAATGCAAAATTTTCTTCTATAATGCAGTTAAAGATTAAAAGCCACCCAATGCAATGGAAGTTATCATTAATGCTAACCAGGAACAATAAATGTTAATGCCGAAGAATATCAACACTAGAATACTGGTGGCCATAACATAAAATCTTTTAAAATAATGGTGGCCATAACATCAATGCTTTTAAGAGAACCTTTCTTGAGACAAAGGAAAAGAAAGTTGCACAACATGGCGGTAGTTAAGGATATTTGAACTATTTATTAAGTTCTCAAGTTGAGGTCATGTTTTAAGTTACCCATCGTGTCAATCTAAATAAGGATGACAACGAATCTCCTATTCTACAACCATTATTATTTTTTATAGTATTCGAATTACAATGATTTCAACAAGGGTAATCATTACCTCACGCTCATTAAGGATTCTAGAGTCATTACATGGCTACCATTAAAAATTTGAATTGACAATGCCTAGAGCTACTGTAGTAAAAAAAAATCGCCATGATATGATTACTAGGACAACTGTCACCTTGAATTAGTTATTGTTGTGATAATGGTGAGAATAGATGGCACACCTATAATATCAAATCAGTTTAAATCTTTCCTTCATTCCAGCGATATCCAAGTTAGGGTCTGGGATTACAACGTATCCATACAATCATTACCGAACAAGCCAACACACAACAACAAGGTGAAACGCACGCAGACACACACTCAGCTAGTAAGACGCACGCAGGCATGTGTCATCAAAAACATAGACAGTAAACTCGAAATGACTCAAGCAAGTGCAAAATAATCAAGCACAGGTCTACACTACCAATCGCTGTCATTTAGATTGAATTCGCAGTCACAACCATAAGGCGAAACACTGACAACCGGGTTAAATCCTCTGTCCAAGGAGTGGCCATCCAAAATATAAATCGTTGTCACCAGTGAACCAGGTTGTCATGGAATGTAAGCATATGCAGAGTGAAGAATTCACCATAAAAAAAAAATTGGAAGCACCAAAGGATTTGGCGGAACAACAAAAAGTTTGCAGTGTGATGTTATCACTAGCTAAAAGGGATAATCAATAAAAAGCGTTAATAGGCAGAGAGTCCAAGGTAATAACTCCAGCCCAACACACCAGAAAATGAAGTCTAGAATAATTCGCAGGCAGTCAGTCGAATGGGAAAAAACTCAAGCAAAAATTCATCAATATTAATGTGCAGGGATAAATCCGTAGAGAAAGAAAAAGGGCCAACATTAAAACAACACAGATTTAAGTTGTGAAGGAGGTAATGCAACGAAGTGCCAATTCATCTAGCAATATATTAAAACACATAGATAAACTTATCCGGCGATTAAGAAACTCTGAGTTAAGAACTTCGCCATCATTTAAAATTTCAAGGTTATTTAAACACATCAAGGAGAAAATTGAACCTTCAGCCAAGGACAACATCAAGGTAGATGGTTAACAGGTTTGTCTTTCTCTCATCATCCTCTCATAGAAAAGTAGGGCGTTGAGATCCATAGGTCTTTTAACGCTAAGGCGACGACTGTAGATCAGGCTCCTAGCCAACTGCTCAGGCGAGGATTGGTGGGCTATTGATGAAGGCTAAACAACCTCAGGGGAACAATCAACACACAGGGTGGTCACGACATGCTGGAAAACGAAGGCCATAGGAGTCAACAACCATCGAGTTAGGCTAAGGAAAGTTTCAGTCACTAATTTAAAAAAAAAACATCATTATACTTTTCCATTAAATAAGTAGATCCAAGCATACGTCCTAATAAATTATACCATACAAAAATGAAGAGAGTGTACCGTTGCCTAATTTCCCACTCCGAATGACATCCTGCGCGCTCCATGCAACTCCCGCTCGCCGACCATCGAGACTTCACCGGTACCTCCCAGCCAATGCTAGGGGTACTCTTCTTCCCCCTTAGCCCCCCGAGCCGCAAAGGGGCCACACACACTATCCAGAGATTTCGACTAGCTCCCATCTTGCCTTGCAAGGCCGAGCTACCACTCCTCTCCGAGCTGGGTATCCCAACTCCCACAAGTAAATCAGTCAAGTAGATATTTCTGCAGCGTAACGTTACACAAACAGAATATGCCATTCATCCTTCTCCCTCCTTCATTATATAGAGTTTCTAACTTCCTTTCTTTCCTAAAATATCATTTAATTAAAATTTTTAAAAATAAATTCCTAAATATTCTTCTCCGTACAAGTGTCACCCATCCCCTTCATTCCTCCATTTTTTAATTTATTTAATTAATTAATTATCTTATTTCCCTCACGCACCTAGAGTTACTCCTAGAATCACTCCTAGGTGTCCCCAAATTCTGTTACAGGTTTTAAAGGCTTTCCCTATTGTGAAATTGCTAAATCAGTTTAAAATTAGAAAGCTCTTAAATGGTAGATTCTTTACTAAGTTGACTTTCCCCTTTTTCCCTTAAGTTTCCCTTTTTCCCTTTTTATGTTATCTCCTTTCTCTAGTTTCCTAATTTTTTGAATTTCCCTCTTTCCCCTTTTTAATTAGAACTAAAAAAGGTAGGTGTGGAAATTAACTCCTTTTCCCTTTTATCATTTAATTAGTATATTTTAAATTATCAAAAAGATAAAACAATTAATTCCCTTTTTTACATTTTATATCAATAGATTTTTTTTTTATATGAAAAAAATAAAATTTCTTACTGCCTTCATGTTACAAGATTTAACGAAGGTCATAATTATTATTTAATTTATTTTTATTTTTATTATTATTATTATTATATATATATATATATTATTTATTTTTATAGAAGACAAATTTTTACCACTAGCGTAATTTAGACTTAGGACTTAAATTTCGTACTGGGCATCATTTAATTAGGGAAATTGTTTTAAAAATTACTTAACATGTTATTCGTCTTAGGGCCATATAGGTTCATCCCTCTATCATCAACAATGTGACGTGCCCTTCAGGACGCACTAGGTGCTCCAAGGGTGCCACTTGCCTCATTTGTTTCCTTGCGTGATGTGCCCTTCAGGATGCACTACGTGCTCCAAGGGTGCCACTCACCTCTTGAATGACTTAGTAGACATCAATAACCCCTGGAGTCAACACTCTGTCAAGTGAACTTGTGGGAGACTAAGGGCTTCTAAGGAATAAGGCCCCCACCTTATTGCGCGCCCCTTAGAATCATCGTGAGCGACTATCGCAGTTTGCTCTCATGGCATCGTGGGTCCTCTCGAACTAGGTAATCGTTAACCTACAGTTTGAGCCACGATGGGAGTGCTAGTAGGATGTGGCAGGGATGTTGTCCACACCTCTCCCTCAACATCTCTGGTAGTCGTGCATGACGCCTTTACTCCACATGTGAGTCTAGTCGACAAGCTATCGTCATCCTGCATCATCAACAAATCATGTCAGAATATATCCATATTATATCATATAATCAGAAGCACTAAATCACAGTGAAACAATCAAACCCCAATGGTACACTCCCTGACTAGATCCAGAGTCCAAGGGGTTCCATCGATGCCTCTGCATCCTTGAGGTCCAAAATCCTGCACACTTAGTAAACTGAGTTAATAACACCTGTCTATGTCAATGCTGTAAAACAACATGTCATCAACCCATAATGCATCATAATCAAAATCAAAATTTTTTAATATCATAGTAATCCGGATCACTTGTGAGCAAGTGTCCTCAAAGAATAGGTTGCTCAGTGTGCCAGAGCGGGATGTTACATGAAGTGAATGAGATCTGTCCACTCAAATGAATATCAATTCCTGGCCATCAATTTGTTTGAAAACTCTGGACAAGGCAAGATCATCCATATAACATAAGATCAAATATTGATCGTCCGATCAACTTTGGTGAAATGTACTCTGGAAGGTTGAAATTTTGTGGAGGTTGGAAGTCTGGAAGGATGAAGTTTCGAAGTAAATAATGGTCGTCCATATCAACCATTGATTAAGTCATATCCATTGGATTAAGCAGTGGAAGTATAGTGTAAGTATTGAAGCTATACCATTGATTGGGATTTGAGAATCATTCTAACCATTAGATCAATCCTTGTGACAGGTAACCACTTTGGGAAGCTGAAACTTTGGAAGATTGGATGATTTTAAGGGAGAAATTTCTCGAATCTCGATGTTCAAAGGACTAGTTTCCAACCCCCAGTCATAGGTTATGAGAACTTAAGACATGAGGCACTGGGACCATTACTAAATTTAATAATCCTGTGGCGTTACGCATATGGTCACACGTAAATTGTTTGAAGGAATAAGTTCTACATAATTTGATTTCTGCAATATTTGTAGAGACATGGAATCGAGTTAAAAACAAAATCGATCCATATCAGTGATTGATTTATGAAAATCACTTTCACTAATTTGCAAATCCTTCACGATAATGTTTGAATGAAAATGAAGAAAACAAACTTTCTTATTGTTAATCTAAATGAAGAGGTGTGATGGTCCAAACAAAGGGACACAATGCTTCATATATCACATCAGTTGGGAGAATATATAAGAAAACAAGAACGGTGAAGAAGAAGTTTCTCTAGAGTACATATCTAAAGATCAAAATAAAATCATAGTCCAAGAAGAAGAACCGAAGATTCTTATGAGGTGAGGGTGGAAGGGAGGAGCATGGAAGGATTCATATCCTTTACTAAGTAAGTGTAATTTAAGGGAGTTGGTGCTTCCTGGGGTTGGTTCCCTAAAGACAAGGGAGTTGGTGTTTCCTAGGTTTGGTTCCCTAAAGACAAGGGAGTTGGTGATTCCTAGGGTTGGTGCCCTGAAGAAGGGGATTTGTGTCTCCCAGAGTTGGTGCTCTAAAAAGGATTAGTGTCCTTCACTATTTCTTTATAAAACCTTGTAATTTCTGTTAATTATGTATTTATAATTGATTTTAAATAAAATTCCATTGTTTATTTGTTGTGTTAAATAATAAAATATCATGGTAAATGATAATTGTTGAAAAAGGGAAATACTAATTCACCCCCCCTCTTAGTATTTCCAACAATTGGTATCGGAGTGAGTGCATTCAACACAGTCTAAGAATTGGAAGGTAGATCCTAAAGATGGATCAACAAGAGGGAATGTCTAACAACAAAGCACCATTGTTCGATGGAGGTGGCAATGCTTTGTGGAAAATAAGAATGCAAAGCTTCCCGTTGGCTCTTGGTTTTGACATGTGGAAATCTATTGTGGATGGTTACACTGCACCAACTACTCCACCCACATATGTTGCAGGAAATAAAATTTGCAATGACAAGTCAAGAGCAATTAATGCAATTCTAGGAGGGTTGACAAATTCTATATGTGTGAAGGTTATGAATTTTAAGTCATCCAAATAAATCTGGGACAAATTGGAGGTTTTATATGAAGGATATAGCAAAGTCAGGGAAGCCAAACTACATACCTAAAGAACTCAATTTGAAAATCTAAAAATGAAAGAAGAAGAGAACATTGTTGAATACTTTCATAAGGTAGATGAAGTGGTTAATTCAATCAGAGCAGTAGAAGAAAAACATACATATAAACCTATTGTAAAAAATATCCTAAGGTTACCTATGAGATATGATGCCAATATTTCTACAATTGAAGATAGACTAGAACTTGACAAAATCAAAGTTGATCAAATTCATGGAATTTTTACAGCATATGAGATGAGAACAGGGAACAAAAAACCATCAAAAGATGAAACAAACTTTAAAGCATATAAAAAAAAGAAGAAACATGAACATATGTCTCATGAAGATCAGTCAGACATATGAGATGTAGAAGAGACCAACTTTATAAAGAAACTCTAAATTTTTTTTGGAAAATATAAAGGAAATTTACCTTTCAAATGTTTCAACTATGGCATAATTGGACACTTTTCTAATAAATGTTCCTATCCTAAGAAGGAGGAGAATGATGAAGAAGACCAAAACCAGAGAAACCAATAAAAGAAGAAATTTTGTAAGAAAAATAAAAACTTCTACTCCAAAGAAGACATCAGCTCTTCAAACATGAGTAAAGATGAAAATTCAGAGCTTCCATTTATGGGAATGAAAACTCAAAAGGACGATGTATATGATGAAGAAAACTATGAATTTGAAGGAGAAGTAAACTTAGAAGAAGAATTGATTAGTGCACTAGAGGAACTAAGAAAATGTAAAAAGAAGAACAAGTTACCGAGGTCACAACTTTAAGAGTTTGAAGAATTGCATCAATCAAGAAAAATAGATGCAGTAAGAACTATCAAAGAATGAAAGAAGATGATCAATTATTTAAAATCCTAGCTCTTGGAAGATAACAAAATTGAAAAATTCATTTGAAAAAAACTTAGTGATAAAAAACAAGTATGTGAGGAACTAGAAGATGAGATTAAGCTGCTAAAAAGTGAAATTGAGAAAGAAAATAAGGGATTAAAATTTGGAAATAGTTCAAAGATCTTGGATGAAATTCTCAGTGGTCAAAGGTCACCAAACAACAAAACTGGTTTAGGATACACCCAAGACTCAACTTCTACATCACAAGGATCTGTCAAAAGACCAATCAATTATGCAGGTGCTCTAAAGGGATCCTTAAGAAGAGAAGATAATAAAGAAAATATGATACCATTGAAAATTATTCTGCATAAATATAAATCAGCATTCCCTACTAAAGTAAAAAATGACAAGAAGAATACAATCACCAGAAAGAATCCCCCTAATAAATATCTATTTATTGGATATTGTTACTCTTGCAATAATTTTGGTCATAAGGCAATACACTACAAAGCTTATGGACAATACAATCACAAAAATTTCCAAAGATATAAGAACAATACATACAATACATAGAAGAGAAACTACAACTCATTTGATCCTTTGCAAAATTTCAATATTGAATGTAAAAAATGAAACAACTATGGTAATAAAACCATATAATGTAGATTACCAATGCAATCCTTAAATATAGGAAACCCTAACAAACATAATAAGAAGATATGGAAAAGAAAAAATGAAGTACAAAGAAATAAAGATAATGAATATGTTGCAACTGAAATTGATGAAGTTAATAATAGAAGAATAGTGGGTAAAACTTCTAATAGGGAATATAATAATCAAATCTATGCATATAAAGTAGATCAAGTTCAAGACAAGAAAACTTCTAAAGTAATATTTGACACAATTACAAAAATTGATAATGTCATGCAAGTAGAATATCCATTACCCAACAAATGGAAAATGAAAAAAAGAAAATTCTCAAAACAAGGATAAAGAAGCTTGTGGTGTACAAAATAGTGACGATGATGATGAATTTTCAATACTAGACCAACCAAAATAATTGAGTTATGATGATCTTAGAAGCTTTCCAATGATAATTTAATGATCCACTGAAATTCCTTCTCAAAAATTAGAAACAAAGAAGCGAAGGAGAAATTAGGGAAGACTTAAAATTGTTCCTATTGATACTCCTATAAGTATTGAAGCACAAAAATATGAATAAATATATACCTAGCATATTTGAAAGAAACATGGTTTGAAGGTATATCTCTATGCAGAATCTGACATAGTTTGTTGCAGGTCTTCATTTTCCCAGGAACAATTCAGGTTATGTATTCTCTCAATAAAGTCATGTGATATGGTGATGCATTGGTCCCAAAGTGGTTATAAGTGGACAAAACCTAAATGGAAGTTATTATGTGGGAAAGAAATAGAGTGAGTGGAAAAGTATAAATACAACTATGCTTGATTCATTTGTGAGAGAATGGGTAAGGAGGAATTGGAAGATGAAGTTTTAGGAACAATAATTGTGACAGAGGTTGTAGCCGATACTGAGACAATGATTGGGACAGTGACAAAGAAAATATGAAGATGTATTGGATGGTTGATGTGTGTTTGATTTGGATGCACAACTAGATCAATTCTAGTTTAATAGATTTCATTCTATTGGCAAGCCGAGTCATGTAGCAAGCAGAGTATAAAATTCTCTCAGATGAATTTAGAGTATTGTAGAGAAGCATCATGGATAGAGATTGGTACATCTAGTTAGAGATCAATGAGAAGTAATGGAAAGGTCCAAGGATCATTTTATAAGTATGATCTACAATTGCACAATGTTCTAGTAGGGCAACAATATCTGCAACAACAACAATATGTTGTATATAGTGGTATACATGGAATCTTGTAGAGATGAAATGGGGAGAGACCTTGTCAGGAAGATATACCCTTTTAGAAACAAAGGGGGAGAACAGTCAGAGGTAGAGAGATAATATTGACAGGGGGAGTCATTCAGTTGAGACAGACAAAGGATAGCTAATTGTTGATAGAGTAAGAAGCAATCAACTCCAAAAGGGAGGTCCTACGTCAAGTGGAAAGATAGAGTAAGCACAAATCACGAAGTAATGCTAATTGTTGATCTACGTCAGGAGAATTCTCTACCATTAGATCAAGCGTAGTGGAAGGATAGTGTAAGGTTTACTAAAAATTGAAAGCAAGCTGTCACCATAGATTTATGACATATTCAATAGGTAAACACTCCATAGGGATTGAACTTCTTATAGTTCAAGTAGCCCGAAGCCTCGTAGTAACAAATAGCCGAATACCCAAAGAGTGAAGCTCCTTTGTGACTAAGCCCATAGTCTTATCTCCTGAACTTATGAGAATCTATCATATCATGGAAGTGTTGATAAGAACTTCGACAGAATTTTCTCCGGAAGAGTTGAATGAGTGCAAAGACTGGATTCCCGAAACGCCAAACTCCCGAAGTGGACAAGAACTGTCCACTCAAATGCAGATCAAGTCTTGACCATTGATTTTTTTGAAACCTATGGACAAGATAAGATCATCCATATAACATAATATCAAATATCAATCATTTGATCTACTTCGATGAAGTGTACTTCGGAAGGTTGAAATTTTGCATAGGATGGAAGTCCCGAGGGACAAAGTTCTGAAGTATATAATGGTCTTCCATCTCAACCTTTTATTAATTCATAGCCATTGGATTAAGAGGTTGAAGGATAGTGTAAGGATTGAAGCTAGACCATTTATTTAGTTTTGAAAATCATGATAACCATTGGATCAATCCGTGTGAGAGGTAACCACTTCGGGAAGTTGAAACTTAAGAAGATTGGATGATTTTAAGAGAGAAATTGCCCAAAGGCCAAAGCTTGAAGGACTGGGTTCTAACCCTCGATCATAGGTTAAAAACTCATAAGTCGTGAGGTGTTGGTAACATTTCTTAATATAATAAGCCCGTGGATTTACGCATATGGTCACATGTAAATGGTTTGAAGGAAGCGCCTTTGCAGAATTCGATTTCTGCAATATTTGTAGAGACATGGGATCGAGTTAAAAATGAAATCGATCCATATCAGTGATTTATTTATGAAAATCACTCTCACTAATTTGAAAATCCCTCATGATAATGTTTTAATAAAAATGAATAAAATAAGCATTATTATTGTTAATCTAAATGAAGATGTGTGATGTTCCAAACAAAGGGACACAATGCTTCATATCTCACACTACTTGGGAGGCTATATAAGAAAGGAAGAACGATGAAGAAGAAGTGTCTTTGTAGTCCATATCAGAAGATCAAAATAGAAGTAGAGTCCAAGAAGAAAAACTGATGATTCTTATGAAGTGAGGCTGGAAAGGAGGAGCAGAGAAGGATTCATATCCCTTACTAAGTAAGTGTAATTTAAGGGAGTTGGTGCTTTTTGGGGTCTATGCCCTAAAGAAAAGAGAGTTGGTGCTTCTTGGGGTTGGTGCCCTAAAGATAAGGGATTTGGTGATTCCTAGGGCTGGTGCCCTAAAGAAAAGGGAGTTGATGATTCCTAGGGTTGGTGCCCTAAAGAAGGGGATTTGTGTCTCCTAGAGTTGGTGCTCTAAAAAGGAATAGTGTCCTTCACTATTTCTTTATAGAGCCTTGTAATTTCTGTTAATTATATATTTATAATTGATTATAAATAAAATTCCATTATTGATTTGTTGTGATAAATAATAAAATATCAAAGTAAATGCTAATTGTTAAAAAAGATAAATATTGTTTTTCGCCCTCCCCTCAGTATTTCCAAAATCCTGTGCATGTATATGCTAGATTTGGTTAGTAGTGGTAGATCAGTTAGGATTTTATATCCTAGGGAATCTTATGATTCTTGGGAAGATCCCGAAGTTATGGTAAGGACAGTCTGTTGGAGTACCACATGGTATCTTAGGATTTTATATCTTATGGAATCTTATGATTCCTGGTCATATATCGAAGGTCTGGTAAGGATGATGTTTTAGAGTACCATATATTTTTTTGTTGATGCCCCTATCTCATTTTGTTGCCACATATAGATGTTGATGTTCCAAATTTGTGTTGTTGATAATTTTATTCCAGCTTCATGTTGTTGATGATGTTGTTGTTCCAGCTTCGTGCTATTGACGTTGATATTCCAACTTCATGCTGATGTTACTCCAGCTTTGTGTTGCAAATGATGATGATTTTCAGTTTCTAGTGATGTTGATGAAGAGAAATTTTTTTGATGACCTATAGATATGACTGACAGTGTTCTTGATGCTGATAATGATGTCCCCTCCTCTTGATGATGTATTGAGTTGAGTAAGTTGTTATTAATTTTGTCAGTAGAGTACCCTTGTTGTTAAAGGGGAGTGTTGAAATATTGTAACTTTGAATAATATTCTACCTAAGAGAGAGTTGAATAATATTATTATATTATATTTAATTAGGCCCTATTGTGCCTTTGTAAAAGTCAAACCTATTGTGCCTTGAAAGTTAATTGTAAATTAAGAGGGTAAAGTGACAGGTTGGCCCAGACCTAATTATAGGCTGGCCATGCTACTATTTATAAGAGACTCCATTGCCTCATTTGAACACACACACACACTCAACTCTACAGTTCTTAAGTCTTGGAGGAGAACGTACTGCAACTGGGGGTAACATCAAGGAGGGTTTCTGGTCTATCTCTTTGTATTTCTTGTTCAAGTGGTGCACTACTTTTCCTAGTGAAGGAGTAGAGGAGGATCTTATGTTCGGTCTTTGATCTATCTGTATTAAGGAAGTTTTGCTGGGTTTTCTCCCCCATGAGGTTTTCCCATGATAATTAGTGTGTCTCTATTGTTTCTGTGATTGCCTCTATTTCAATGATCTTGTTTATGCATCTAATGTGTTAAATGATTATAATAATAAAGAAGAATCGTAATTGCTAGTTGTATAATTAAAAACATTAACATGTTAGAGTGGCTAGTGTGGAACCATTGGAGATGCCAAATTGCAAAAGTGGCAATTTCACGAGAATCAACCATGAATTGTGGACACAAGGGTTAAAAATAAAAGTAGCGAATTCTTGGTTGTGCGTGCAATATACATGTGCAAAGTGCGAACATGAGGAATATATAGGTGTGCAGAGTTTGGGGATATCACAATGGAAAATGACTTCATGCAATGTGAAAATTGGGTAACTTAAAGGGCTCTTCACCAATACATTTTCGAAGAATATTTCATTGGAAGAATAATTTTATACAAGAATTGTGTTGGGGTTGTTGCACGGAACGAACTAGTACATGTGTGACTAGCATGAAAGGTTGCTTCCTATAATTGCAACACTTTTGCAAATGTTAGATAATATTCTTGCCATGGTGCATAGGAAATGAATAGTATTTGCAAAAAGATAATTCATATAATAAATAACAACAACATTATTGTTTGTGCAAAGACAAAAAAAAATAAGAATAAAGTAAAAACAAGTAAGAACATTAGGCATAAAACTTTGTAAAAATAAGAGAAAAAGTAAAGTCTTCAATCTGGAGTAAAACTTAGTAAATAAGTTATGGTTATGATGAGTGGGGAGATACGATGGTAGCAGAGATATTGAGGTGAAATTTCTTTAAGATGAATTTTATCTGATGCATTTACTAAAAAGTCATTTCCATGCATAAGTTACTTACAAAATATGGTGACTCATAAATAGAAACCATTAAGAAAGTCATATAAAATCATCATATTTACTTCACACAAGTGGTAAATAACTTCCATTTTTTTTTACAAATCAGAGAAAATCAAGGTGCCATAATTGACTTGGTTATCATGTAAATTATGTGACTTGTTAGAATTGCTAGTGCAGAACCATTGTAAATGCCAAATTGTGGAAGTGGAAACTATGCGAGCATAAACGATGAATGCTTCACACAAGGGTTGAAAATAAAAGTAGTGAGGTCCTAGCTATGCAGGGGATATACACGTGCAGACTCTATGCAATGTGAAAAGTGGGTAAATAAAACATAATTTGACTAAGAAATTTTTGAATAATAGTGCATTGACAAAACAATTTTATACAACTCTCGATAATCAACAAAAGACCAAAGTCTTTTAACTTTTTAGATATGTCAATGCATTTACGCATATACATATATTAAAAAATAAGTACATAAAGTGAACAAAATTATTTTAGGCATATGATTAACTTAAAAAATATTGTTAAACATATATCTCTTCTACATGGATATACATTCAACATAAACATATTGTCCAAAGAGATATATCTTTCGCATGTCTACACAAGCATATCCCTAGAAAATGAAACGTTTGGTCTAATTTTCACCCTTGTGTAGATAATTCATAAGAATCAACCACCTAAACTATTTCACTTCACAAAATTTTCACTTCCAATAGTTCCATAGCACAAATTCTGACCAACGATGTAATTTGCATGATAACGTATTGATTTATGGAAAATTTATTTTCTAATATTTGACCAGTTGTGCAAAGCATTTTATATGACCAATATATCTACACTATGCATTAGTAAATAAGTGAAATGTTCAATCAGGAGGTTATCATATGTAGGAAGAAATGTAAATTCTTTGCAGTGAAAACATTTTTCATAAAACTTTGTAAAAAATAAGAAAAATGGTAAACTATTCAATGTGGAATAAAACATAGTAAATAAGTGAAGTGTTCAATGTGGAGGTTAGCATATGTGGGAAGCAATATAAATAAGTGAAGTGTTCAATAGGGAGGTCAACATATGCGAGAAGCAATGTAAAGTGTTTGGAGGTTAGGATGGGCAGGAACCAATATAAAGTATCTAAACATTAGAATTGTGAGAAGGAGAGTGGGTAGAGTTATTGGAACAATAGATAAATAATGAAAGTTAATATAACCAAATGAAAAGGTAAGAAAACCTTGATGTTGAGATTGAATGTCATCCCAACAATTTGTAAAATTCAATAGCTAACAAATATTAACACCAAACTGTTATATTTTTAAATATCTCAATGCACTTACGTATATATGTATATTAAAGAATAAGTATATATAAAGTTAACAAAATGATTCTAAGCATATGATTAAATTAAAAAATATTGTTACAAATATATATCTTTTACATAGATATATCTTTGGCACACACATATCATCTACATAGATATATGATCCACACGTTTGACAACCAACATTTAGTCTAATTTGAATCCACTTGTGGATAATCCATATGACCCATCATGATTGTAGATTCCCACACTTCGCAACTCCATACTTTCAATAGTTCCATAGCACGGGTTCTGAAAAACGATGTAATTTGCATCATAACCAACTTATTTACAACAATTTCATATTCTAAGATTTGACCACTAACTCTTGATACCTAGTTGAATTCATTTTAAGTAACAATGTTTATTATAAAAGATAAGTATAGAAAGAGAAAAAAATTATTTTATGCATATGTTCAACTTAAAAAATATTGTTGAGTTGAATTTATTTAAAGTAAAAATGTTTTTTTATAAAAAATGAGTATATAAAGAGAATACAATTCTTTTATGCATATGTTTAAATTTAAGAATATTGTTGATTTGAATTTATTTTAAGTATTTTCTATGCAAATGAACCATATAATTGTTACACTTTCATATGCAGATATCAACACTTTTGCATTTATGCACAACCCAGAGTCATATCTTCCACACTTCCACATTTCGCACAGGTACGACACCTGTACAAGAAAGACATAGTCTATTTTCAATACTCGTGCAATGGATTCATACAAGTCACCACACCAGAACAGATTGTTGAACTTTCGCACTTACCTTCCACACTTTCTCACTTTCACAAAGTTTCGTTCACACAAACATAACTCTTGTACAACCAAGGCTTAGTCTATTTTCAGCAATTGTGTGGAGAATTCATAGAAATCATCGTACCACCCTACCACACTTTTGATAATTCAAACAATTTTCAAACAATGCTCTATTTTCAACCTATCCAAGAAAGAAAAAGCTGCATGTTAATTGATTTCTTATGTATGTAAATCTAGGATTCATAGCAATGCGGAGAAAGAAAAGTTATTATAGTTTCTATATGTTTACAATTCTATTCGGCTGGTAATTTCATACACGTTAATGAACTGGGTCATAGGAATCTAAACTATTTGTTTTGAAATTATCACGCCCATGTTGTATTAAATTTTTTCTTTACAAACCATGAAACATATTACCTGGAAAAGAAATGAACTGTGGTAGTTATCTTATCATGTGTTCAAGGGTTTAAAATGCATTGGAATAATAGAATAAAACAATTGACTGAAGCCAATGGAAAAATAAATGTAGAAACAATTATGTTGTGTTCATAAAGAACTCAAAAAAATGGTATGCAAAGATTGTATAGTTCTTCCAAATTTGTAATAATTGAATTGAATCTGGAAACTTTTGCACAATCTGTGAAATATATAAATCTTAGTGAAATAACCCAATTGACTATGTTTTAGGTTTTATATTTAAATTCTATATGAATATGCATATATGTCAAACAAAGAACTTGGCATTTGCAACATTTTGTGCATATATGTATACAAGATGCTACTAAACAAGAGACATTTCACTTGATGCAATGATTAAACATCATAATTGTTATTAAAGTTTGATTTCATTGGATTCTATCTAGGAAAAATAGAATATTATTATTAGTGAAAACTAACAACAATAATAATATATAAACACCTAGTTCAATGTTCATTAAAATGTTCATATAGTTTAATTGTAAAAATTTAGTACAAGGACACTGCAATGTTAACAATGGCATGTAAATACTTTGGAACCAAAATGAATATACCATGTAGACACTATTTCTCCTATGGAAACTATATATATAACATCTATATACAATGTATATATTGTTATGCATTAGCATTTATATCAATTTAACAAACAATTAAATTATGGTTCTACTTTCTGCACAAACAAATGGAAAACAACACAAAACTCATTGCACATACATCACCACATTGTTTTTGTTTACTGTATATGTGACGTGTGGGGCCACACTATATTCTTCAATGTAAATTTTCAATGCACTCGAAAATTACATAACATATAAACAACACTTGGATTTGTTTTGCAAACATATTTCATACGCCATTTCTCTCAAGCCAAAAAGAAGATTGTGTCCAAGAGAAATGTAGATTTCATAGACAGGTTGAAATGGTGTGGAATATGCATTTTCCACTATCTATATACCTTGTACCTATTTGGACCTATTTACATAGTACAAAATTCAATAATTTAAACTATATATATATATATATATATATATATATATATATATTATATGAAATTTGTAGATAGAGTTGTGAATCTATACTTACAACTTTTGTTGATGCAGATTGTTTTTCTAGATATTTGATTTCTTCTCTTGTCATTTGCGTCATAGTTCTCGATTGTGTTATGCACACCACGTTTTATTTTGCATGTGTTGTGCTGGTTATAGTTTAAAGTGGTGTTCATATGTCTCAAACATATGCAACTAATATATAGAATACTATAATCGTGATATAATTTGAGATAAGATATATTAGCATATAAATGATAAAGTGTTGACAAGGGAAAAACATATCATTTCCTTGTCATTTTGTGTGATTGTATAGGTCCTCTATCCAGAAAATATTCAGACTTGCAGAGATGCATAATTGTATAACAATTACACAAAATAAGAAATATGAAGGACAATTTTGATATATCTTTTGTCCAACTACACAATTTACATTCTAATATACATACATTTCCAATTTTTGCTATTGCACATCAATACTTTCTTCACATGTGACTGTCTCTGTTTCACTTGGGTATGCAACATGTGTTGCTTCGATTCTAGGTATTTCTACTTTTCTTCAACTCAACGTAGGAATTTCCAAATTTCATAGCTACATGATCCTATTTATTTTTCATGTATAAAATATACAACCTATAGATATCTTCCTATGTCTTGATTAATATCATGCTATTTAGATGAAAAAAATAGCCCATGGATCGAACACTAGAAAATAAGAACTTTGATGAATACAAGTCGAATTCACTGTGAAGTCTAAAAGAATTGCACGAGTCAATGAGGAATACTACTAAATTGGGACACAAATAAGATAATGAATCATAGAATAAGTATAATTTCATATCCATTACTAGGACAACACCTACTATAGTCATACAGGGAAACAACACAAGTTGATAGGTCAACAAATTTGGAAGATATCAACCAACAAGAAAAAATATGGGAAGCACACATGACAATGGACACAACGACATGTTGGCACGGGTGATCCAAGGGCCAGGCAGTGTTTGGAAGTAGTGAACTATAAAACAATCTGATCCATACAAATCACACATGTACGGTGGATGAAGGAAGTTATGATGCCATCTTATGGAAGGGTCAACTATAGTACACCAAATTTTTTCCTCCAAACACAAAATTAAAGAAAATTAGATCTGAATTTCAAGGTATCAGTGTTGGAACACTAGTGCATGGAGCTAGATGGAAAATAGGAACAAGTCGAAACCAATTTTTGATTTTCTTCCCAGTTATTTATACAACTTTCCATGATCATACCATTCACACACAACATCCATTTATGCACAAATAGAGATCCCATCCCTTTCCATTTGAGAAACACCAATAGTTGTCCATCCATCAGGTCCATTTGTCCTAGGAATTTTGGTTCCATCCCAAAGTCCCTGCATCCATAGATTTTGCTAATAGTCATGAGATTATGTATAGTCTGTAGTCCATGTAGATAAATTGTACTCCAAATGTTTCATTTTCACGATGATTGACACTAAGAATGAAAATTTTGGGAAGGGGATTGAGCCTATAGTTCAAGATAAATATGCTTATCCTAGCCAAACAATTATGTGAATTATCCTACAAAGATCATGCGATATGCAAGTTCTCTAATGCAACCTATGTTGTTCATGTCACCATGAATTGATACCTTTTTTGAACCGACTCACTCCATTATAGGGACTACTCCCTCTATTATTTTTAGTTGTACACGTCTTCCTAATTACCAAGAAATTTGAACGAGAAACGAGGATGATTGTGGTCCTAGTTGTTGGAGAAATTACTCGACATTATCCTTTTCCATCTCCCTGAGTAATTGGGTCAAGTTCTATCTCTATAACTTGTTCTAGTCATTGCTTGGATTCATGGGTTGCATGATGAAGTATGTTTATTCTTAGTCACTCCAGAAAAAATAAAAGCAGAGAGAGGTCGAGAGATGGGACAAATGCGGACCAAATAAAGCTGCCACCTCCAGAACTACTCTACCCATTGGAAAAACATTCTCAAGATGCAATCACATCCTAGACATATTATTTTCAGTTACTAAAGAAATGTGCGAGCATCTAAAATATGTGGAAAAATAAACCATCATCGACCAAATGTGAACACTATCCTCAATTTCTCATTCGCACGTCGGTTGACACTGAGAGCACAATTGTTAGGAAGGGGACCCAACCTACAGTTCGAGAGAAAGATGTTTAGTGTAGAGAAATATTTTCTTGAATCATTTTTTGAAGGTCTCGTGAAACTTCATATTTGTAAAACAAAATCTTCTCTCAGAGTCACCATGGATCAACACCTTTGCTAAACCTGGTCACAGTATTCTAGGAAATTCCCCCTCTATCAGTCGTAGTTGTTCAAATATTCCTCGTTACCAAGAATGTTGAATGAGATATGAGGATCATTGTGGTCTTAGGTGTTGGAGCAATTACCCAATCCTAATAATTTGTAGTTTCCCGAGTAACTAGCCCAAGTTGTAGTTGTAGAACTTGGTCTAATCACTACTTGGATTTTTTGGTTGCAGGATGAAGTACGTTTATCCTTTTCCGCTCCAAATAAAATACAATAAGAGATAAGTTGAGAGCTATGACAAAAGTGTACCAAATAAATCTTCCACCTTTGGAGCCATTCCACCCATTGGAAAAGTTGTCTCGAGTTGCAACCATAACCCAGAAAGACGATTTGCACTTACTCAAGCAATGTTTTGTAGATACAATATGCAATTTGGATTATACACGGTACCATGCACTATGAATATAAATTACTACGTATACATAATTTATGAAAATAAAGTGTTTATTGCATTATTGTTATGGTAATACCTCCTATTATGAGTCTCTTAATGAGTTTCTTCTGTTGTATTGCTTGAAACTACTTGCTTTTCTGCATTTCTTCCATTTCATTTTGATGTCAAAGAGCTACACAAAAATGCAATAAACAGAAAAATAAACCCCTATGTCAAAACTTCATGAAATATATAATAGCAACAAATAAAAAATGAAAATAAAATCAATATTATACAGATAAAATTAGAAATATGTACCTTTTGAATTCTTGTTCCATGTCTCTTTCTTTGCCCTATTTTATTTTTATTAATGACAGGTGATAGTTTTAATTCATTGCACATCCAATAACACAAATAGATATGTAAGAGGACATTACTAAAATGCAAACACAATGAAAATTGTCCATGTTTTATTTTCTATGCCATCAGAATTTGTTATGTGGCACTTTGTTGTCATGGTAAACGCAATTTCTTGAACAAACATAGAAACAAGAAGTTTCTAAATATGCAACAAGAATATGAAAACATGTTTTGGTTCAGCAGGAAGGAAATAAAAAATTGTGAATATGAAAATATGTATTATGATGTTAATGAAACTCAATACCCTAATGTTTACTATGATTTATATGCATTTCAGATTGAAAGTGGAAAACAAATTGTACATGATCACTCCAATATGTATTTAATATAAAAAAAAATTATAGTTCATTGTTCACATTTGACTAGACATGATCAATTAACATTATTTGTACATGTTTTGTTTGTTCCAAGAAGAAATTAAGATTCTCACTTTGCATGTAATTTTGCAATTTTTTATTTTTTCTCATTACACTGACACACATCAATATTTAAGTCTCCTAGAACCACTATTATTTTCTTAGAATATAAATCGCACAATGCTTTTGCAATCGCATTCACTATGCTGGCAAAAATTGCAGATGGTGCTGCATAGATATTCATTATGGAAATATGCAATCCTTTGACTGTTACTCTTGCTACAAGAAGATCTACATTTAGTTCTTCAAAATGCATATGTTCCAATATTGGTATGTTTTCTTAATAGTATCATAATGCCATGTTTATTGGAATTTGAGAGGCAATTGAAACATGGAAACTATTCATTTTGCATCGACCATGTCATATATGTTTCTTGAATGCACAAAATATCATATTGCATTGCATCATAGTCACTAGCTATTTCATTAATATGTGCATGCAAAATATGTGTGTTTACTAAAAAAATTAAGATACATGACTCTAATTTCACATACCTCCAATAATATTATAGACTCCAGTTTGCATCAATATGCAGACATTGCATCTCAACAATGATCTTTTGTTTAATATTGAAGTTATCCATTGTCAAAGGAATTAAAATATACAAATATTGTGTGCTCCTTACACGAAACAATATTGTATAAACCAATCCATCTATTAACACCCTAGCAAGATCAAATCCAACATTGTCCAACGTTAACCCCTGTGATCTGTGTATTGTACGTTCATAAGTAAGTTGAATAGGATATTTTTTACATATTTTCAAATGACCCATCGTCGCTTTTGTTGATGTTGGTTTAAGTATGTGCAATATGGGTATCCTGTCAGGAGAAATTTCTATGCTATATAAAGAAGCTAAACTCATAGAATGTCGATTTCCAATATGTGGATCATATAAATTTATCCATAAAAAATACGCCTTATCTATTTTGGTGTATGCTTTGACTATTCCATCTACACCATTCACTAAACCATCCTATGAATCATAGTGACATGCATATATTTCAATGAGCATATCTAATTTCATAACAAGTTGTGAACCAAAAGTTTTTGTATGTTCATAATGTTGCACACCACTATAGTCATCTTCCTCTTCATCAATTGAGTTGATTAAAGTTCCTTTCCAGAAATAAGCGATAGCATAGACCTGTTATGCAATGCAACATGTTTTTTTTTATAGAATAGGTAAGGGAATGCTTGGTGATTTGGAGAAAGTCATATGCAATTCATGTTGATATATTCTAGATCATTTCTTGTTTGACTATTTTTTTGCATCCTATTCACAATTGCAATAAACTTTTCGTTTATTTTCCATGTATATCCATAATGTCACACACTGCCACAATCGTCTTCCTCTTTGTCAATTGAATTGATTAAAGTTCCTTTCCAGGGATAAGAGATATCATATACCTATTATGCAATGGACCATATTTTTCTTTATAAAACAAATAAGGGAATGCTTGGTGATTTGGAGCAAGTCAAATGCAGTTCATGTTGATATATTCTAGATCTTCTCTTGTTTGACT
>ML854939.1:7604-28594 GCA_009831015.1 Picea engelmannii | reverse complement strand
TGTTCTTTTTTTCTTTTAAACTTGTGGTCATTACTTCCAATCATAAGTTTTTAAGATTTCAAATTTTAATATTGTAACAAGAATTTGCGCATGTGTCTTAGAAGATTATCAAAGCATTAAAATAACTAAGTATACTTTAGAAAATAAAATTTTATATTTAAATTTTGTTTTATGACATGTGATATGTGTTGACATGTATTGATTAGTGACATGTGATATGTGTTGATTAGTGACATGTGATATATTGTTTTTCTATTTAAATAACTTCTTAATTAACTTTCTTTTTAGCCAAATATTAAAATTTGAATAGGGATGCATGTCCACTTCTGTTTTGAAGTTTGATAATTATTTACACAAAAATGTTATGATATTTAACTAAGAATGATTATGAGATTATAGGTTTTGAGATGGATTAGAATGTATGTCGACTTCTCTTTTGAAATTTGGCAATTATTTACACAAAAATGTTATGAGATTTAACTAAGAATGATTATGATATTTAACTAAGAATGAACTGCTTTATAAATTGTATGGTTATCCTTGAGATGTAATATCTATAAATAAAAATAATGATAAATGCATGGTAACATTAGTAATCTTTCTGTTAAAATTTAGTATCTACAAGGTGGATTTAAAAAAACTTTAATGTGCAAAAAAACATTTTTTTGTTATTCTTATTTATGTTTAATATAGTTGGTTTAGCTTTAATTAAATTGCATATTATAAATTTAGTTAAAAATATATACACATTAAAGTTTCAAAATAATTTCACATTGTCAGTTGGATGAATGGTAAGTTTCAAGACACTTGCTATGATAAGTCATTGGTGTTTGTGATAAAAAGACTCAATCCAAGACATAAGGATCTCTTACTATGATAAGTCATTGGTGTTTGTGATAAAGAAACTAAATTCAAGACATAAGGATCTCTAATAGAGTCCAAGCTTCCTAAATACCCTTATATTTCTTTTTTCGAAAAATGGTAAACATGAAAACTTCTCACTTTGAATTAGGGGCAAAAGTTCATTCCTCTTGTAGTGACTTGAATTTTATTAAAAGGTAGTATGTCCCTTTATATAGCATCGCATGAAATGTATACAACAGAAAGATATTATAGATATAGTACTATATGGAATAGGGGCAAAAGTTCATTCCTCTTGTAGTGATTTTTATTAAAAGGTAGTGTGTCTCTTTATATAGCATTGCATGAAATGTATACAACATAAATATATTTTAGATATAGTATTATATGGAATATGTGTCAATATGGATGGTTGTATAAACTTCAAATAAAATAATCATTAAATGATTTTAAACATTTGTATATGTATTTAAACTTATGCTCGAAGTTACTAAAAGCCTGACTTGGGAATGAACATGAATAGGTTGTAGGAGTTGACATATGGATTGCAATTATCTCATCTTCAATTTATATTTATATTTGGAATTAAAAAAAAATGCTTTACTTGTAATATTATTTGTATACTTAACACATTATGTAAGTTTTTATACTTAACACATTATGTAAGAGAATACTTTTAATGGAAAATAAGGAGAAAATAAAGAATATGACTTTAAAAAAGCATATTTTCATATTTTAATAAGGTGCAAAAAATGTTTCATATAAACTTAGAGAAATTATATGGAAAAGGAATTTGATCGAATTGATGTTTCTAGTGTATCTTCTAGTCATGGAGTGGTTAATATGAAAACTACATATGTATAAGAGCACTACATTCAAAATGAAATTAACTTGACTAGTGATGTTGAAGGGTTGGTTGATTTAACTAAAGAATATGTAGAATTGAGATGACCTAATAAACGTAAGAGAGGGAATTGAGATTTTAGATCATTTTAGTTAGAATGGACTTTAGTATTTCCATTTATGGAGCCCACAACTTGTGAAAATGGTGACGTGATTGAAGTAAAATGTACAATTTGTAGTTGACAATATGGTCGAGATGTTAAACTGCAGTTGAAGCAACATAAGATTAAAAAGAATTTGGGGAAAATTTATTATAAGGAATAAGTTGATTGGAAAGTGGAAAACATGTCAAGATGGAAGAATACAAAATAATTGAAGCATGTAAAAAACGTTGAAATGTATGAAAAAATATCAAAAATTACCATAGTAAGGATATGAAAGGGTCACTTCATAGCTTATTCAAGGAAAAAATATCAATAGAATTGCAATCCAAAATATTCCAAATGAGCACCATTTTGCATATTTTAATACTCGGAAACCAATGAAAGATTATGTGGATGGGTATTGGTGTAACATATGGTTGAAGTAGTTAGGCAAGAGCTAAGAGAATGCATAAAGAATGCTATTTTTTTTTTCCTTATCATCAGTTGAGGTAAATGCAGTGGACATTATTTCATGGGTTTGTGTGAAAGTTTATATATTAAAAAAACACATGAGAAATGTGCATTTTTTGTCCTTGTGTAAAACGAACGAGAGTGCTTCTACATAAAATTTGTTTTGTATCGTGATGAAAAATCTATGCGAGATTAGATGGACTCAACATTGCTAGAAAGTAATTTTGTTTTGGAGCAGGTGGTGCATCTATCATGCAAAGAAATTGTAATAATTTTTTTGTTTGATTACAAACAAATGTTGCACCTTATATGATTGGTATACATTGCATGGCATATCAAACAAATTTATCATTCAAAACTTTTAGCAAACAAAGATTGGTTAACAAAGTAGAAATGTGTGTGTATGATCTACATGGATTATTTTGTAGAAGTTCAAAGAGTTTTATGGAATTCAAAAAAATTGTAGATTGTTTGACTAGTGAGAAGAAGCTTTAAAAAATGTTGAAAAACAATGGATCTCTCTCTATGAACATGTAAAACATGTTTATTATGAATATATTTCTTTGGTTGGATATATGTATGAACATGTGTTTAGTGTGAATAAGACCCCAAGTTCTTTTTCATCAATTAGTTGACGTGGAAACAATATTGCAATTATGTGGAATCCTTCCCTTGTTACATCAAATGTGTATATATTGAGTAACATTGTGTCAAATGTTGCAAGGGAATTATTTACAAAAATTAGAGAAATGTTTTCCAAGAGATGAGATACTAAAATGTACAAATATTGATTTATTATTATTGTCACACAAATATCATGGCATAACATAATATTAATGGGATCTTATATGTTGATAAATTACGTTTACAAGCAAAGTATTTTGTGAACACTATGATGGAGTAGTTTGGAAAACTAGAAGATAATTTGTTAGATGGGTCTATTACAAGATTATGGGCCAAGTTAGATAGGATCGATACCTTGAAGAATCACAATTCCAAATATTTCAAGTTGGTTGACTTGTTCCAAACTATGATTATGAGTTATGTAGAGGATGAAAGGATTTTCATCTTGGTTTCACTTTTAAATTCTAAGTTAAGGAATACATCGAGCGATAACCCCATCTCCTCTATTTGTTTGCATTCATTAGAATATGATATCAAAAAATTTCCTTATGAGAGAGCATTAACACTTTGGAAATATGAATGCAATAGAAGAGGGGGGAACAATGTTGTTGACTCTTTGAAATATTTTGATTCATAAAATGAATTGGATTATGAAGAAAATTTTGATAAAAATGGTGGTATATATTATGACCATATTAGCATTTAGAAGATGAAGTAAATACATGGAATTTGGAGTGATGAGTGATTAATGTACATACTTGAACAAATTATATGAAGGATTCAGTGTACTTCTAGTTGACGTATTACGAGTTTTGAACTTCACATATGAAATTAATTTTGGGGAAAAGATTATATACCATTGCATCAATGTCATCATTCAAATTTCACATTTATTTAAACTATTTTATTCAATTTGACTTGTTATTTTACTTTTTCAGATTAATATATTGTAACTTAGCATGTTTTTTAGATTTGCTCAAATTGTATAATGTACAATAACTCTCCCATGGGTGGAATTGGAAGGGGTTAGAATCTTTGGTACAATAAATCATTTCTAAGAGGATCAATAATGGGGGATTTTGTTTGTATTGGGTTCCTTTTGAAAATAGACTCTATAGTCTATGTTCATGTCTCTCCTTAGGTGAATTTGGTGTGTTTTTTTAGTCTTCTATATGTGTTTATATTTAGATTGAAATTGCAAGACATGTGTTTAAATTTGAATTTATTTCAAACTTAAAACTATGATATTAAGAAGTGGCATCGCCTTCCCTTCAATATTTCAAATTGGGTTGCAATCATATGTTTGGCTATAATTTGACATCCTCTAATATAATTAGATATTTATTTTCCTTTAATTGTGTTTCTTTACTTTCTGGTAACTCTACATATTGAGCCTTTGATTATTGCTTTTAGAGGGATATTGTGATCGTCACATTGAAAAAAATTAGAATGTTTTCTCACCACACCAATTGAATTAATTAATCTTGTAAATTAGGAAATGTATGTTATAGTCAAAAGAAGCAAGGTAGATATGTATTTCTCAAGGTTCCAAGAATTATTGTTTTGCAAGAAACTTTTTCATTTTTAATTATCCATAAATATTTCCTTATTGAGTAGGATGGAAAACATTATTAATCATTTAATCTATGTTTAGATTCCCTTGTCATAATGAACTTCTTGTAAACAATTTTTTTATCTTCATCATTGTTTATGTGTAAATTCATCGAGATAATATGTTTCCATTATCCCTTCAATTGGGAGTTGCTTTGGGGTATTTTTTGAAATTTTCTTATTTGGTAATATTATTTTTAGCAATAGGCATTGGTGTTTAATCCTATCTTGATATTTTCCATTCATACATGCACATGTAAGATAACAAAAAAAAAAGCAATCACATAAGACTTAAATTGTAATAGAATATGCATATTAGATATAACACTAGAAAATCAAGAGTGACAATACTCACCCAACACAAGAAAGGCATATCATAAATATGTGTCCAATGAAATTATTTAATTAGAAAATTCTACCTAATTTTTTTTTTCAATATGGATCTATTCACAAAGTTGGTATGCTTTTCCATGAAAAATTTGAATGATTCGCTTACCTAAAATGGACATTGAATATAATGCTCCCCTCCCTTTATAAACTCTACGGTAAATATAGCATCCTTAAATTTTTCCTTGAAATACACAATTTCACATCATATAATGAGTTTCTAATATCATACCATGGGAATTCCCAAAATGTAGGGCCTCATTCCATGTGTTGTGATACATAGTTGGGGTAATAGTAGGAAATTTGCAGTTTGTTTAGCACCTTCAGACCAAGAAAGGTTAAGGAAGGCTTGATTCATTTGACCCCTTAAATAGAAAATCCAAACATATTTTGTTCATCTTGGACCTATAATGAAGAATCCCAAGTAACTATAGATTCAACAATGAGCTTACACCCAAACTAGACACATAGAGTGAGGCAATACCCCCAATGAGTGCCTTAATGAGTCAAAGTGAACCAATCCAATGACCAAAGTCCAAAGGCCAAATGAGTAGAGAGAAACATGGTAAAGGACCTTAGATAAGAACTAGATAACCCTAAGAAGATAAGCATGAAAGATAAGGTAAGGGGGACGCAAGGAAGGTGGTCCAATACAGAAGGATGTTAGAGACATATATTAAATGTCATCATTGGGAGGGTCACACACAACAATCATACAAAATCCACTAAAATTCCTATAATCTAGGTCGGTAAGTGTATGTGAGTACTAAATTGTGAAATTCATACACTGCATTAGCTCTTGTCCACAAATTCCAAGTTAAAGGATGCATTTGACAAAAAAATCAATTACAATGTACATTATTTCTAAAGTTTTAAGACAAACCAACATATTCCACGAAAAATAGACCATAAAGTAATGCACCTTGGGACTAGGAATACTTGGTACATGCTAGAGAAAGTCCCATAATAACAAGCCCAATATGTTATTAAAGCATCAAAATTGTCTTGATTTGACCTAAAAAGAGAGATAAAGTCATATTATCGAGCCATGGAAGTACTTCAATTTTATCCTAATTAAGAGTTGACCCAAATAGCTATGGAATTGACATATCATCCTAAGAAATGACACCCTTTCATATGACATGTCTTAAACTTGACATGTCATCAACATAATTTCCCCTTCTCTACTAGGAAAAAATTAAAGAATCTAAAGTCAAGGCATCAGGATAAACCCTACTCTTAGAACTTTATGCCCCATTGTTTGAATCAATCGGGGGTTCAACCTTCATTGGTATTGGGGAATCACACAAGGCTCACTTCATAATACTATTGCATATCACATGCATTTATGGGATATTAAAGAGTACCTTTATTTCATTTCTACCTCCCAAAAATTTATTGTTAATACTCAAAATAAAATAGCTCCTTATTTTAATCAAATATTGTAAGTAACCCATTTTCATGACAGTTTTTACAATACAAGGAAAACACTTTCTAGCAGAGGTTTTGTGAAACCTCCCCCAAAATTTCTCCCTTGTCCATTTATAGCAGAGGTTGCCAGCAGAGGTAGGAAACCAAAGGTTTTAGTGGAGATTTTTAGTCAGTGCACTTAAATCATATGAAGTGCATCAGTGCGCTCATAACTATGGTGTACCAGTGCATCAAATAACCAAGTGCACCAATGCATTAAATAACCAGGAACACCAAATATCATTATAACTAATTCATGATAAACAAAAATTGGTTGATTTAGTTTTAAACATACTCTAATTGGTGTGTCTACAACCTATAAGTGCATTGAAGTGTTACTATCTATAACACAACGAATGAGGTTTAGACATTTTTCTATACAATTTTGGTTTTTATTTAAAAAATTACAAAAATGAATAAACTTTCTCTCATAGAAGAAGCATTGGTGTGTTCCTTATATACCATCGACTAATCTCCAAAAAAACATGTGCATAAGAGATAGTGTGCCCCAGGAGAATTTTTGAACCACTCCAACAATAAAATAATCATGAATTCCTTGAAAATTGTGCCCAAGAGAGGAGTGCACCATCAAAAAGCCTCAGATAACCTCTAAATAACCCCTCCAAGTATGAAAATATTCCAAGTGAAGTAGGGCACTCAATATATTAACCTCCAAGGTAATAAAATAGATGAATTTAACCATTGATTAGTTAAATCAACCAAAACATGTATGCACAAAGGCTAATGCTGAAATAAAACTATAGTCCAACTTCCCAACATTTACCAACTGATTAAATCAACATGAACATGTGTGTCGATAAGGGGGATGAACTCCAATAAGTGTTCTACCATGGAAACACGTTATATTTCCTAGTGAATACCACCATGATAACAACATAATGACAAAATAGAAGCTCCAGCTAGGTTTGAACCTAGGGAACACCATTAAAGGACTATGAAACGATTCACAGCTCATCAAACCTTAGAAAAGGATTAATCATCAAAGATGTATGTAGTACCCCCACCCCCCATCTAACTCAAACGTAGGAAAAATTACATCCATGAGAGTACTAACTTCATTAAAGATATTATGCCTAGGAGATATCTAGAAAATGTTACAATATTAAGTCATATCACCTAGTAAAATCCCACGAAGACAATCACACTACCACAACATATCCATCATCTAACCACATCAACATCATAATATAAGGGTAAAAATAGAAATGTTAACCCATCAAACCATCAAGTATGTCCTTGCCACACGTCCAACACAAGAGGACCATGTAGAACAACCCTCCTAGAGATAAACCAACATCATAACATCAACACACCAAGTCACTAGGAAACTGTAAAAAAAATCATGAAGCATTTACCTCCTAACGAAATTATCTAACCCTTTTGGGACTAGACCTATCATCTTGTTACGAGGAAAATCTCTCTATGGCATGGGGTAAACCACAAAAAACGGAATGACACGCAGAAATAAACTATAATCTCAAGTATGTTATATAAATGAAATGCTAAAAAGACAAGGCCAAGAGCCTACCTCGTTCGGATGTTTGATGAAGACCATCGTTCACCACACAACTCAAATATATATATCTGCAACTTCTCCTCAACAACCAAGATACACAAGCATATGGTGATATATAGTGTTATCATATAGATTACCATAATCCATTAACATTCTTGATATGCCCATGGAATAATAATTCAAATATTTGCAAGATATCAATTGGACGAGAAAAGAGTATTTCTATTAAAATAATTAGCATAAGTATATAGGTGACAAAATTTTGTAACGACACATATCGGAACCGAGAAACCAAGTCCCTCCAGTTGGGCCTCCACCAAAGGCAAGCTCATATAAAGGAGACAATGAGGTTCTCCATCACAAAGAAGGAAGAGCTTGGGGGCTGAACAATGAGTTCAGACTTTCAAGGATAAAGGGATGCAGACCCAATATGAAGTGAAATTTCTCTAGAGTGTATTTTCTCTCAAAGTTGAACTCTCTCCCACATGGCTTGGATATGGCTCAATTTATAGCCTTCAAATGGAACTGAAGGGCCAAGTCAGAGCGTTTCCAGTATATGGAAGGTCAAGGATCATGGATCCTATGACATGGCATGGAAACCCAACATAATTTTTAATTTTGAGCACCAAACCTGATGTATGCAGGATGTAGTGGAGCAACCTGCATATATGCTTGTTGTCTAACTGATAGGGCGTGCATATGTGAAAAACTGTGCTTTTTTGGCTCTAGAAGGTACAAAAGGGGAATTCAATTCTACATAGGGAAATTGAAGGCCATCCAAACAAGTTGCATGGGGTGAGGAAAAAATTGTTGTAACATATGCCCCCTAATGTGTGAGGTCATAGGAGTATCTGTGATAACCGAAATACATTATAATTCCCGGAAGTTGAGTAATAGAGACTCAGTTGGAACTGCTAGTTACTCATGAGAATATTACAATCCATAATGACTTTGTACACATGGCTGCCAATATGAATTACACTACAGATCCATGTGAAAATATACCAAATAGTTTTTCATAGCCATGAATAGGAAATACAAAGCAAACACATGCCATAGGCTATCATATTCATGAATAAGGCCCAGTGGAAACCAGTCTCAAAATCGATCTCAAGATATCTGTATACAATGGAGTACAATATGATCTCCCATGATCACTGAAGTCATATAGGTATTGGTCCAATGAAAGACAACAAAAGATTAGGGAAGCTACTATTGTAAGTTGGAGTTCTTATAAACTATCCATCGAAGGTGCAAGTCTACATCATGTGAATAGAGGAGTTGAGGTTGAACACAATGAGACTTCATTTGATTATTGGTCATTAAGGTATACCTTTAACAAACACGAGACAACCTAATGATAATGAAAGTAGGTATCAAGGCACCGAGTACATTCTTACAAGTGTGAATAAGGGTGTTGAGGTCGAACACTTGAAGAATACACCAATCAGGAGACATTGATGTATTCCCAACTATCAATGGTGGGAGAACCTGCCACTAATGACTACAAGCCTCTAGGTACTCAAAGGACTCTAGTCCTCATTTCTAGAATAGATGAGTTGAAGTCGATGGAAGGAGACATGTTGAAAGGAGAGCATTAGGGAATCTCTCATCAGTCAGCACGAGGCACAAAGAAATAGCTTGATTATTAGGAGGAGTTCGAAAAAATAGGATGTTCACGAACCAACAACCCTATGCATCTCCCACATGCACCAGATGCAAGTAGTGCACGGAAGAGACCCTATGAATAACAACCATTGAGGAAGAATGTCGACAAAGGCGAGGAAACCAGTAATAAGGATAATGGCATCCAAGACACTTCACGAATCCCAATGTGTGAATGGATTTATTATCTTCGAACACAAGGGAAACCCCCCAGTCAGCAACCAATGAGGAGATGTCGACTATTGGGTTCAAGGTTACCTACCCATAATGAAAGTAGGACTAGGGTGCAAGGTAGGACTACAACTTCATATGACTCTGAGACACACTAAGGGTATGGTTGGCATGAAAAGTCAAGAGTTCTGAGAAATGGTCGACACAGGCTTATAAACATCCTTTAAACGAGAGCATGAGACATATGGATAACTCGGGAAACATAGACTTGATGATAAAACTTTGTGATGCAGGAGGCATCAACGAACTCTCCATAGGGACTGGAAGAATAACTAGTCAGAGGAGTAAAATCTATGTAACAAGATCAACTTCCTAAGGTCATGCTAACCCAAACTTTGGATGATAGTGGACTCAAAATTTTGTTCTCTATTCAAAGACGATATGACTTCTTCCGATATGAGATAATATTCTTTTCTCGCCCATCTTTTTTTTTTTTTGCATAGGCAAAGAAATGTTATGTTACAGGAGAGGAAACGAGTGTCACGAGTAAGTAGCTAGCTCCAAACAGTGGAACATACCTATGCTCAATGCAAGGAAGTGCATACAAGGTGTGGACACTTGGGGGAATGTTTCCTCTTAGGGTACAAGGCGTTAAGATGAAAAGGATATAAACACGGCTTAGCTTGGCTAGTGATGCAAATTGCTGAGGTAAGAGGCTTATAACGAGAAAGTGAGAATCAAAAATAGGATCAATACTGCAAGCAACATGATGGAATGAAATTACAAGTTAACTCCAAAGAATGTCCTTTTTTCGTAGATTTAGTCCCCTAGGCCCGATAAAGTATAAAATAATACCTAGGAGAACTCTTCTAGCCAATGGTGACTAGAGTATTCATTTTTCATAAGTAGTCTGCTTGGTATGAAAAAGGGTTAAACTTAAACTAAATAGACATCCTTTCAAATCCATTTAATGATTGTGAAAGAGACAAGTTCACTCGACAATATTTTCATTTTTTAGAGAGTCGGAAAAGAGCTTAACTAAGACTCAGGGGGAGTCCCATAGGTAAATGTCAAAATGATTATAAGTAAGAATATGGGGTTCGAATGCAAAGTCATATCGGAACTATCAAGAACTCCTCATCCTTTGGAATAAATTATGCATGGGAACCAAATGGCACAAAGTTTCTAACTAGGGCACCCATATTTGGTCAGCCTCTACCACTTAATAATGACACTTCTAGCAGCAATAAGAATGTTTTGTGTCACTAATTAATGGGTCTGTACCTAAGGCATATGGATCACAGTCATAGGAAAATGCAAGAATGCAAAATGTAGTGACGACCTATCCTATATGTTGGTGAAAGAAAATACCCGCCGAAGGCACGAACAAGCGGTATGACACTAGAAACCGCAAAAATCATGGACAAAACCACCAAAACCAATTCTTTCCACTATACTATTAGTCCACAAGGTCAAAAATTAGCATAAGCTATATAGAGTGGGTAAAAAAATTCTACTACTAGTAAAAATAGACCATTTTAGCATATGATTTGAGTTTTTTCACCCACATAGTGCATTTTAGGCCATTTTTCCATCGATCTTCAAGTGTCGATTACGAGAGCTATGATCAACAAAATTAACAACCGTTTGGACGATGTAAGTGCACATCCCTTCTACTTCAATTTCATTGTTTTGAATTTCAATTTTAGGCCCCATTTTTTTAGTATTAGAGGGCGCAATATGTGAATTAGGGCGTACGTGGGTGATAGTTCATCGATTTGCGTATACACCCCCATAGATGCAGGCAAAGAAAATTATGTCCGCATATAGGCATCCCTATATGAGACTGTTACCATGTTAGCCCACGTACAAGTCCGTGAACACCTTTTTGACAAGATTTAACTCAAAAAATGACTTTTCCTTTGTAGAATGGTGATTGAATGGAGGGAGAGGGAGCATGAAGATATATATGCATCAGTGGAAAGGGATAGAGGGGCCCAATAAGATTTAAAAATATGTGGCCTCTATAAATTTTGGGTGCTCTCAAAGGAATGAGGGCTTAAGTGAGGTTACTCCAGATGCTCATAAACTACTAGGATCTAGAGACAGAGGCCTTCAATATCGATGGGAAACCATTGAGGATTGAAGTGGATGACATATATTTTATCACAGCATTGTCCCGTCGGGATGAGGTAGTGAATCTCAAGGCCTGGGAGGTTGGGGGTGGTATGACCATGTAGGAGTACAATGCCACCCACTGTGTTGTAGGCACATATAAAGTAGGGAGCCAAATCCCAATCAGGGCGATCGAAAACCTGAGCTTAAAGATCGTCATACTTGTTCTTTCATGGATCTCAGGGTCGAACTCGTTGCACCAAACATCAAGGAAACTCATGTTTTATGCAGTGGAGTGTTTATGAACCACTTTTTATGACTGTTGTACCTCACTGATGGATAACATGAAGAGCCAGCTAATAGATTACAAACAAGGGAGAAAGAGAAACTTCGGATTTGAATCCATTCTATGTAGCTTTTTCTTTGAGCAGGTTCCAGGCTTGAGCCCTAGAGTAGAGATTATTCCACGTGGACTGCGTGATCCAACCATGTCATGGTGGACCGATGTGATGAGGTGGATAGGAGGTGGTAGGGTGCCAACCCCCTAAAATGATGATTCTTTTTTTGGTGGCGTCGATAGGTCATAGCCATTGACGACTACTCTTATGCTAGGATTGACTACAGAGGGGATCCAAATATGCATTTTCCACCAGGTTCCGCCTACGATGATATTGGTAAGATTTTTTTTTATATATTTCATTTTTTGTGTTTTTTCAAAAAGAATAAAAAATGAAAATATTTTTGTATGGTATCAAGTATTAACAATTACTTTGTCATGCAGATGTAGGTCCACGACGACCAGATGGATTCCCATGACACTGGCATAGGATTCAAGGATATGAGCACGCAGGAGGATATGCGGATAAAGTGTTGTAGAATGTGTAGGGAACCTGTCTTGATTGATGCACATGATTCATATGGTTCAAGTGGAGGATCTGCCAGAGGTTCTGCAATGACAGGTGGTGGGTGTACCCCGTGCATGGGTGAGACTCTTCTGGTGTCTCACAAACGTCGTAGTGTGATATCATGACACACATATGTTTCCATAGACCTATATGTCATGATCATATATATACCAGCCATATATATATTTTGAGGGTGTGAGCCCCATTTTGTACTATGACACCATATTTTTTGAAAAGATGAAATATAAAAAAAATTGGTCTTCGGATTTACTTATATATGTTACAATGTGTATGTGCATGAATGTGTTTTCTTTTCTTAGTTATATGATAGATTCCAATCCAAAATATAATTAGGATATGCATCAGATACATGATTAGAACTTCTAGGTATGTGATTATAAGTAAGAAAATCAAAGTATCGTTCCAAAAGTCATACCCCTAGGAATAGTCAGAGTAGAGTGTGGTCTTGCACACGGTAATTGTCATTTAACTGACATACGACTAACTGGGATTCCAAGAGAATCTATAAATACCAAATACCATGTGAAATGGCATCGTGTAATAGTTCTATAACGACGCTATACTCAACCACATTATTCGTTGATGGCTCCAGATGAACACCTGAAGACACCAGTTGGCCCTCGGGTGAGTAAATGACCCAAGCAGTGGAAGCCATGTTTCATGTATGACGACTGGCACCATCTATGAATCCTAAGTAAATTGAAGACTCTGTTGACATCTGCCAACCAAGGGAAAACTTGATAAGCAATCCGATAACATAAAGGAAAATAGATATATACATTAAGATACACTAGTATAAAGAAGGTCACACCCAAGCTTGAGGGATTACGTGTAATACCTTTTAAAGTAGAGCCCATTTATGGGCTCAACTATCATATTCCATTCATAATCTTCCAATTCATAGGGTATTTTCTCTAAAACACGCTGCACGATATAAGAATCGTTCCACATGGGGTTGAGCTTACTTGCCCCCAACAATTCTTTGGCTTGGTCATATAAGAGAACCAAGTCACCCTTAGCATACTATCGAGGACATAAAGACCTATCATATTGAACCCTAACACGTCATTTATTCACGTCATGGAGGAGCTCAATTGCCAACTTGAGGGAAGGGATTTCACATCCAATCAAAAGAATCGACTCCATGCCATGTACTAACTGAAAAGGAGAAAAATTGGTGGAAGTCTTTACCGAGGTTCGATATGCCCAAAGTGCAGGGTAAAGCATCAGATGTCAGTTAGACTTACTCTAGTTGATAGTTTTTTGCAAGATTATCTTGAGAGATTTATTCACCACCTCTACTTATCCATTTTCCTGGGACTAATAAGGGGAAGAATGACCCTGCTTAAACCCCAGTTTTGATGCTAACTCTTTCATCATTTCATTATGAAAGTGACTACCATGATCAATGACAATATCTTTTTGGATTCCAAACGGGGCTATAATTTGGTTGAATACGAAGAATGTTTCAGCCTTCCCATCGGATTTAACGGAAGCATGGCCTCTGCCCATTTAGTGAAGTAATCCACGACCACAATTATATGTTGATTCCCCCCAGCTGAAGCTGGGTTACATTACATAAAATATACCCCCACTTGGTAAAGGGATCAACGATGATGACTAGATGAAGAGGCACTGGATGCGAGCACATTTTCTGAATGAACACCTAGCAAGGGTGACACTTCTTCACTTCGTCAATACAATATTTAAAAATTGATGACCAAAAATAATCGGCTCACAATATTGTTTGGGTTGTTGCAAGCTCGGATAAATGACCACCACAAGCCCCAGTGTGACAGTCATTGAGAACCAACTCATCTTCCTCATGATTCAAGAAATGACACAAAATATTATCTACTCCTTGACGATACAAAGTGTCGTCGATGATAAGGTAATTTTTATCCCGTTGACATATATGTCATCGATCATCTCTCGACAAATGTTGGAATAGCTTCAAGGTTTGAAGATAAATTAGAATGTATCCATACCATGGGTCCGAAGGCGAGATAAGGAAGATATGTTCCTCCGTGAACGAATCATCATGAAAATTGTCCTCATCTAGTCAAGGGAAGTATGATATCAACTCGGCAAACACTAGCAACTTCTTAGACTTCGTCGAAGGAAAATCGAGATCAAACACTTGCAAAATAACAATCCACTTATTGTATTTCCCCCCTATGATACGCTTGGTGAGGATGTATTGAAATGGATTGATATCTGCAACTAAGGTAGTTTTGAAAAGTAATATATAATGTCATAATATTTGAACTGCATGTACGACGACCAAGGCTAGTTTTTCTATGTGAGAGTATTTAAGTTCAGGACCGACTAAGTTTTGACTGAGATAGTAGACAATGTGCACATGGATCTCATCATCCTCCTGAACCAAAACCATACCAATCGTCCCTTTGGACGCGGTGACAGAAAGAAAATAATCTCTAGTGTAGTCTGGAGGCTTTAACAAAGGTGTCGATACCAAATCTTTCTTAAGAGCATCAAAGGATTCATGGGCTCGCTCATCCCATATAAACGAAGTATCCTTCTTCAAAAGACACATGAAACCCTTAGTTAAATTGACATAGTTCACTATGAACTGACACAAGAAGTTAGCCTTCCTCTATAAACCTTGAAGTTGTCGAATGTTGTGCGGGGGATGAAAACGAAGTATTTCCTCAACCTTCATAGGATCTACCATGATCCCATGCTCATATAATAAGAATCCTAAAAGACGGCCAGACCTAACATAGAAAATGCACTTGTGAGGGTTCAAACAGATGCGATAGTAACGACATCTCTCAAGTATTAATCAAAAGTGAGTGGGGTGGTCTACTCTCTTGCAAGAGTGAGCAGTGATATCATTGAGGTAAACTTCGACAATATTCTTGAGATCATGAAAAGAAAAGGTCATGACGCGTTGGAAGGTTGCCTAGGTGTTTTTCAGGCCGAATGGCATTTTTCAGTATGCAAAAGTACCCTAAGGACAAATAAACGTCGTCTTATGTTGATCCTCAGGTTTGATTTGAATTTTATTATACCCTGAAAACCCATCCATAAAATAAAATGCTTTGCTTCCTACACACTCATCAAGAATCTGGTCAATGAAAGGAGTCAGGAAGTTTTCTTTAGGACAACCCTTGTTCAAGTCTCAAAAATCCATACATACGCGGATGTTTCCTTATTTTTTATTCACGGGCACGGGGTTGGTCACCGATTCAGTCAAGGGAACCAGGTAGATGAAACCAACATTAAGTAGCTTCACTACCTTTGCCTTAATAGCAGGGGCCTTCCTAGGATTAACAACTCTAAGATGTTGTCGAATAGGTCTAGCATCCAGATAAATGTTGATCTCATGTTCGACAATGCTAGGTTCGATCCTTTCCATCTCTTTATATGACCAAGCAAATACATCACAAAATTATTTGAAGAGATCGGTGTATATATGAATTTCTCCAGTCGAAAAATCTGCACCGATATATACATTCTCAACTTTTCCAGGAATTCTAGAGATGTCGATCGTGACAATAGGAGAAATATTCGCCATGTTTCCTTTAGCATAAATACCATGCGTATTTATAGGAACCACGACGTGACCGAACATCTCACTCAAGGTAGATCTCAATTCATCATGTTCTATCCTAACAAGATCCGGGAGGAAATAGGAGCGATGATGCATATCGTCCCAAGGCCTATCAGGACCATACATGGTCTATAATATGGCTTCGTCAGAGGGTAAAGTATCTTCGAGGAAATCATGCGAACATGAATATTGGACGGCCCATACGGGATAGAGAACAAGATCCTCCTCGTCCATATGTGAGGAGAAAGGATCTGGGTCAGCAGTAGTGTTAAGAACAAACTAATACATGATTTCTGCCACTGGCAATGGAATTTCCATTCCAATGTGTTATTGACCTTCGTACGACATAGTCGGGGAAGGTAGGGTCCAAGGGTTTTTGAAATACAAAGTAGGAAAAGGAATGAACCTCATTGACGACGAAGACTCACTGGAAATGGCATGAATGTGATGAATTGGTGCCATGAAATCAAAGATACCCATGAGAGAGGAATACATTCTGACACCAAAATCCTCAGTTTCCTGTTGAGAATTGTCGATCACAGGGACTGAAGGTCCAACTGATGCACTAGGACTAGTGTGCGCAAAGGAAAATTGATCAATCATCACTATTTTCCCTTCATGAGGAAAACATAAAGTGCGGAAAATGGATGACACGACTGTTGTCATGGAATAATTCCAAGTATTCCCTAGTAGTAAATTATAGTTGAGAGGTGCATCAACCACCTCAACATCAACCTCCATTGTCTTTCCACCTAACTGGACCTAAAAATCGGGAATAATTCTATGGGGTCGGAATGAACTCTCATCAAAAGTGGTCAACATAGTCATAGATTGGGATAGAGTCAGAGAGCCAATGGCATTCCAACAGGTTAGGGACATCACGCATGTTGTATCACCTTCAATAATTACAATGTGTTTGATGGTAATTTTCACGTACTCCAAATGGATTGCAAATTCCACATGGTAAGGTAAGTGAGGCTTAACATATGTGATGTCAAACTTAATAACCTTCGAGCCACATGGATCTAGAACTCCTAGAGCAGATAACAAGGTGCTCCTCTATGAAGGACATGTCTGGAGCACCTCCAAAGATGATATCGCATAAGGGGTTTTACCCATATCTTCAACAATCGAATAATTTTGGGCAACTCTGGCATTAGGATTGTGGGCAGAGAGTTTCAATACTCCTTTCAGAATACAAGGCAAAGGTTTCGAATTTTCAATCTGCAAGGGTGTTTCCAGAGGAGGAGGAGACTTTGGACCTACAACATCATGTGAAGAACCGCAATCATGAGATCAAGTGGATACATCAATCTGATACTTGACCATATTGACACATAGATGGCCACCTTCATGTGCCAAGGGGTTTTGACTCCCGCTCGACACATTTCTAGTATTGGAGGCCCCCAAGGCCATGTGTTAATTATGTGGAAACAAATTTGTCATCACAATGGGAAGTTGTGATAAGATCCTCGAGACTTCCTTGATTTTGGGGCATAGGTGGGTAAGGTGATCATATTTACAAAGTTTACAAGGAAACTTCACCTTCTATTTTTTTTTCTTTCCCTCACAAAAATTATTATTCAATCTATCATTTTTAGGGTCGTCCTTGGCTTTGTTATTATTTTTCCCACCCTTACGATTATTACCTCATCCTTTCATTCTATTCCCTCCTAGTTGTTGGTTACCATTTGGGTTGGTAAATGATTGTACATAATGCACATATGTCCACTGAGTGGGAGTGGAGGACGAAGCCGAAGCTTTTCCTGCTACAAGATGGCTTAGAGGAAAATCTTTCAATTGATTTGTCACCAAATCTGTAGACTTAGAATTTGTGGAGCCTATGATGTCATCAACATGAGGCCCATGCTTTTGTCTAGGTTCATAATTAAACCATGGTGCGTCAGGAATAATTTCATACAACATACCATATTGAGCATATATGAGGTCCAATTGTTGGGATTTGAAGATAACTTCTTCCTCAGATGTTACTCTGGATGTAGAAACATCCTTTGAAATATAAGGCAACAAGAACTTAAGGAACCATTCCAACATAAACTTTGGAAGAATGTATGCTTTGATCAACCTCTTCCATCTATTCCACTCTTGGATATGGTCTGAGATATGCATGGATTTATCTTGGCAGAGGGCCGACAAAAGTTCTATGTCAACATCGTAACGAATCAACAACTGGAAGTGGTTGATGTAGATTTTATGAGGTACTATAAGGCTTCCCAATAGGTCCGTCTTTAACCTCTTGTTGGGATCTAAGTTTTATCTTCAAGACTATCCTTTGTTGTTGTTTTAGGACAACAAACAATCAAGTACTTTTTTCTCACAGTTTTTATGGTTAAGTGTCCTTTTGAGGTGCCCTTGAAAGTGTTTTATTATCCCAATGTTAGAACATGAAATATAAAATAAAAAAATAACACTACCTCTATATATTTACAACTCTAAATGTTGATTTACAATTCTAAGCATGCATGAAATGAACACAAGTATTTTTTTATTAAAATGACCTTGGATAAAAACCCCCCGGGGAAAACCAATTTGGAATGGAAGTATATATAAGTGTGGAATAGAAGGTGGAATACAACAAGTACATGAAACAAATGAAACTGATACAATAACATATTGTCTCAAGCTACAACACAATTCCAAGAGTGAAAGATGCGCCCAAGCATGATGCGCCCTCCTCAAATGTTTCTATATCCATTGAAATGAAGCGTCCTTGCTCCCTAAATCTCTGATGGAGAAAATCTCACCAAGATTCTCCCCCTCTTAGTATCTCATCAAGAGTATCTGGATCTCAACATCTCACCAAGATCCTCAACTTGGCCTCTCACCAAGTGACTTCTACCTGAAGTGGATCCAGAAACTTATTTGCACGTCTCCATAGCCAAGTTAGGCTCAATCCTATGTGGTGCACTGCTCCTCCTCCTCATCTATCTTCGATGCTCTGAAGCCCCTGCACCAACTCTCTGTCTTGATAACTATGAAACTGAAGCTATCCCAGGTGGACCAGTCACCCCTGATGATGTGACCATGAAAACTGAGTCAATAGATCCTCCTCAACTCTGTCTCCCCACCTAACGCTGGATGGTGTAACAACTGACAAGGAACTGACGAACACACACTCTCTCACAAATTGTGTATCGAACTCAATATCCTCTGTTGTCGTTGTTGAATCAGCCTGATGCTTATTCTTCTTCTTCTTGGGACACTTTCCTGCATAGTAACCCATATATCCACAAGAAAAGAATCTCATTGTGCTCATGTCTCTCTCCTTCCCACTGCCACTCTATTATGGTTTGGCCCCTCCCTTGGGACCTTGTATAGCACCTCGTCTAGTCTTCTTCTTTCCCTTAGTCCATAGAGCAAGGTCCTCATCACCCTTTGTAATCTGTTGCTGCCTTGAGGACTCTGAGGTGAGTCTCGTCTCCTCCTGAACAAAATCATCCCAAAGTCTCTCCCAAGTAGGAATAACCTCTTGGGCAACAATTCCTCAAACAAATGGGTCCCATGGTTTGGAAAATTTGTTTAAGGTTGTCCTCACCATAAAACCTAGGTCCACTATCTCTTCGACGACTGTAATGTCATCTCTGATCTCGATGAATATTCCAAGGAATGATGTAACAGACTCGAAATTGAGCATCTTAATGCTCCTGATCCTATCTTGCATAACCATCTTTTGGTTCTGGTTAGAACTCTGGTAAAAATTTCATAGGGAATCCCACATCTCAAATGCAAAGTCTTTACCAGTCAAATGTGGAATGACGTGGTCTCTCACCCCATCACAAATATTCCTTTTCGCCTTGTTGTTCTTCTTCCTGAAATATGCCACCATGATGGGAGTAGTAACAGGAGGAACAACAATAGGAGCCTCAACTATATCCCATAGTTCAAGGTCCTCTAAGATGAAAATGATCCTGGTCTTCCAAGGGGACCAATTTCTAGCTCCATCTATCCTATCCTCTTCCCGCATTTGGGACATCGTATTAAGAACCAAACATCAATATAGCATAGAAAAACCTCAGGAAAAGTAATCAACGCCTTGAAAAAGAGATAATTTCAGATAATAAGCCTCTTCGAGGGGGCAACCTCCTTTTACCCCACTTAAATGTTCAAGTACAAGATGATTCAAAATGAAAATGTCTCCTTGGTATATATAGGAGACTAGGAGGTTTAATGGCCTAAAGCCAACATAAATAAAATAACATTACTAATCTAAATTACAACTAATGGCCTAAAGCCGACATAAATAAAATAACATCACTAATCTAATATGACCCAATTAAGTGGTAATGAGCCAATATTAGGGATTAACATGCCCCTCCCCTTGAGACAAGTGTTGTCCGCAACGCTTGAGTAACTCTGGATGCTTCTGTATAAAAGACTCATCTTCCCAAGTGGAATCTTCAGATGGTAGCTTCCTCCATTTAATGAGATACTCTGAAATGGATCTATTCCTTAGTTGGCGAATTCTTGTGTCAGTGATGGCTTCAGGCTCCAATATGATTTTTCCTTCCTCGTCAAGTTCTGGCAATATAGTTTGAACTGGGATCTTGTCGCCTATAACCTTCTTTAAG
>ML854937.1:11438-28595 GCA_009831015.1 Picea engelmannii | reverse complement strand
GATGTTCAAATATTCCCTGGTGTTCAGTGCATTCATGTTCATTGGACATGCCTTAACCATCTCATTAATTTTTCTTTTAGCTCTTGTAGCTAGTTGCACCATCCACGATTTTCCAAGCTTGCTTCTTGGAAATTGAAACCTCTCCACCAATTTAGGATCTAGATAATTATGACTAGCTCTTGAATCAATCAAAATAAAAATGGGTTGGTTATTAAGCTTACCTTCTACTTCAATCATATGTGATTGAAACTCAACTTGCTTGTTGTCCACAACTGCATAGATCTTAGGTACATTTCTTTCCATGTCCTCCACTGTTTCATCTTGATGTACATTGTGAAAAATCCTCACTTTTTCACCTCTATGAGGGCAATCTCTATACATGTTGTCTCCCTTACAAGCCCAACATTGAATAGGTGGTTGTCTCAGTCTTTCTCCCAATGTCTCTGTCATTATGGATCCTTTAGAAGTTGGTTGTCCCCGAGAATTATTTATGAAGAATGGTGGCTTAGCCCCCTTATTACTCCGTTCCATCTTGCTTGTCTTCTTGTATTCCCAAGATTTTTGATAAGTTTCTCCCACTTTATGCTGATCATAAAGGCACTTAGCCCTTCTTATAGTTTCCTCCAATGTTTTGGGATCATCGTATTGTATCCTATCACTGATAAATGATTGCAGACCACTCAAATATCTTTGAATATTAATTTTCTCATCCTTGATGAAGGAAACATATTTCAATAGCTCTAAAAAACTCATTTCATACTCATATATGGTCATATTCCCAAGGTTGAGATCAAATAATTCCTTCATTTTCTTATCATAGTATCTCCTAGTCAAGTATTTCCTTTGAAAATACCTCTTGAATTCTCTCCAAGTCACCTTCTTCTCATCAATGTGTTGTACCTGTACAAATTGGTCCCACCACATTGATGCTTTTCCTTTGAGATAATAAATAGAAATTCTACCTTCTTCATATGAAGAGTAATTATGCAATTGAAAATGATTCCTCCTATTTAACAACCATGTCTTTGCTTCCTCATCCTTTTTGTGTTCAACATCAAAATTTGGAGGCTTGATTTTTTTCATTCCCCCCTGTAGATCATCCACCCTAGACCTCTTCTTGTGCTTCCTGACATGACTTGAACTATTGCGCGCTCTCCTAGTGGAATGCCTTGGAGAGTGATGGTGTTGCATGCCAACAATTCTTGTTCTACTTCTTTTATCATGAGACTTATGGCTTCTTGATCTGCTTGACTCAATCTTCTTATCCATCTTCTTCTCTATTATGTCCAAGCTATACATTAACTTAATGTTGAAATCATCTTGTTGCTCTTTGGCTTTCATGAGCCTCTCATTATCGACTTTATAACTAAGGACATCCTTTTGCAAAAAATTTATGGTCTCTACCAGGTTCATGATTTCTTCCTTACCTTCCCCATGTCCATTGGAATTTGTACCTTCAATACCCATATGGACATACATTCCTCTGATCTCTTCTTCATTGATCTAAACTCCTTGAATGTCTTCCATGATTCTAAACTTGTGTTGATCCTGTTCTGATCTAATTATTGTTAACTATGCAAAATGTGTAGCTAACAAATTTTGTTAGGATAAACCATTTAACAAAATCATGAAATTATGCACAATTTTGTTTTTCCATAAAGTATCAGAATTCATTCTTCTGATTTCTTGGAAAATTAACTATGCAATTGACTTCACGCATACTACTTCTCAATTATGACCCCATAATTAGCCTGCACGGTTTTACACATGCAATGCTAGAATGTAGCACATGCACCACACCCTATATCTAGTGTGCATACTTTTTTGTTGTGCATCAATCTCTGCTAAGCACAACTTTTGTGCCACGCACCATTACCCTACGTGCACTACCAACACAACACCACACCATGCCAAGGTTTAGTGTGTTCACACTGTGCGCCACTACTCTTTGTGCACCAAAATTCTATCGTGCACCAATATTTACTAAGCACAACATTTGTGTCACACACTGATATTCTATGTGTACTTCCATCTACACACCGCGTGCAAGTAATTATACCTTTGTGTGACATGAATATTCAACATGTATGCACAACATACCAATGTTGTGTGTGCACCAACAATTCAAACTGCGCTCTACCAACACTCCAAGATCACACCTAACACATCACATTATTAATCGTGCGCCACAAACTATGCACCCTGTGCTGCCCAAAGTTCAGCGCACTTTACCGCACACCTATATTCTACGCATGCCACCAACTATACATGTCACAGTTCCAAAACTTAGTGTACATTCCCCATGTACCATTATTTTCTATGCAACGCCAAATATTTTAGTGCACACACCTACACAACATTATTTTTGCACATCACCGACTCTGCACAATGCAGTACCCAATTTTAGTGCGCACTCTTGTGCACCTTATTTTTCTGCGAATCATTCCTACTTAGCACGCACAATATTTTTGACACTTATCTGATTCCATGATTTTGATGTAGAAATTGGGATTTTACCCGATTTTACCCAATTTCCACCTTGGACATTCTGCAATCATGAAATTTTACTCAATTTCACTCCAATATACCCAAGTTCAACCTCTGCAACAACAAATTTCTTGTGTGTGATGTTGGTTGATATTCTTGGTATGAGTTTTCCAATTCATTCATGAATTAAGAATTTTATTCAACAATTCCACTCAATCTTTCGTGGCTTCCCTGTAACTTCAAATTCAACCAATTCATGTCTAAATTTTCTTAAACATGAATTCAAATTAATGATATCTCATCACTTGACCAAATTTCCCCAAATTCTCCATGAATTTAACAACAAAAATTGGGGCTTTTACCCAATTCCACTCAATTACTTCAAAATTCCATTATGGACACACTGTAACTCAAAATTTAGCCACTCTCGAGTTCAATTCTCTGCAAGAATCTGCTTCGGCATTATGCTAACTCAGCCTATCCAGGCTCAATGTTGAAAACTGGGCTTTGATACCACTTTGTAACGTACCTGACCACTCAGGCTAGGTCACGTCTCATATTAAATCTCTTGTCATCAACTCTGATACCTTCTTGTAACATCTATGTTACCAAGGTTGGGCATATCACACCAATAATTGCTTTGATACCAACTAAATCATATAAAAATACGCTCTACATTGCACAATTATATACATAATCATAACAAAAATATACATGCAGTATAAACAAGATAAACCCATGAAAGCAAATGTATAATTAATACTGCAACACATGATTTAACACACAATTGGAACTTATCTTTAAATAAATGGCACTAACTGCATGTAGAACTTTTGTGTTCCTCCCGTCCTTAGACCACCCTGCTCATAAATCTCAGCAGAGGGTCACCCCCGAACTGAGGCTAAACTCCACTTGGGTAAGGGTTCCTAGCCAAGCTAAGTATCACAATTAATAGGAACTCACTCCCAGGTAACTCAGTCATAGGTGACTTGATCACAGGAAACTCCGTCACAGATGCCAATTCATACTGACAACCTATAGTCTCTCATTCCCCACATGACTATCCCACCCCAGGAAGTGTGCCCCTTCTCTGCTCAATATTCATTTGGCTGCCCCACTTCCCTTCCAAGGCTTCAACAACAGGCCAGACATGAAGTCTCAGAGCCCTATCGCTGCAATTTGGCACCTCGGGAAAATACTTCCCTACAATTCTCTCACCTGGAGAGATTGCAATATCCAATGGGCCTGAAAACCTGCCTCTTCAGTCCACCTCTCCAAGCTAATCAAGGTACATGTATCTGTGATAGTAACATCAGGTTACTATGACAGTATCAACAGGGTTTGGCAACAGTAACAAACAAGTTCCCCACCATCCCCTGATGATGGAATGATCATGAATGATAGCTAGAATGGACTAAGTCCAAACTATATGAATGCATGTTCCCAACTTGACACTTGTCACATTGAGAACTACCTTTGGACCACATGTCTCCCTCCTTCGGACTCAGGATAAAATAATATATCCTTGCTTTATACTTTTGAGGAATATAATATAATATTCCCTTTTGGGTTTAAACCCCCTTAACCCCAGCTAGTGTATTTTTATCCCCCCATACTCTTTTATGTGGTAAGTCTGTCACAGTGATGTATTTTCAGTATATTTGCATGTGATTACATTTACATTCTCAGTACAGAAGTATTGGTCATTTGCATCTAGGCTCACCAACCTCAAAACATAAAGTTCACACACTAAACCAGTGTGCAAGGAACTTATGGGATGCACACACTCTTCTTTCAGTGCACCACCCTTGCACACTTAAACCGGTGGTTGTTACAACATACATATCTACAAAAGACTCTCTGGTTCCCAAAATCACGCACTACGCGAAATCCTGGAATGTGCACCATCCCTGTTCTCTTATACCAGTGCGTGTTGTATACTTCAAGTTGTTCCTATTTTAGTGCGCCTTTCCTACACAGTTACATAGGTGCACACTATGTACATTAAATTGCACACTATATTCCTTTTAAATTGTGCGCACTCTTTTGGTGTGAGATTCACACGCACTAACTTAATGCACGGAGACCCAAAGCAAAGATCTTATACTATCATTTCACCAGCTTATAAGTAAATGATAGTTACATTTATATGTACACTTGGGGTTCAACCTAGGGGTATTACATTTGATCCCACAATGCATATGGAAATGTGTAAGAGTTGAGAAGATGCTCCATCGTTTCCCCATCTTGGCGACAGAGAGGGAATAGTGTAGGCCCATAGAACCCTCACTTGATGAGATTGTCCCATGTTAGGATTTTTCCCTTCACAAGGAGCCAAAGGAAGAGAGAGACCTTTGGCCATATTTTTTCTTCCAGACTCTTGCCCAAGTTCCTTGCTATGGTTGTTCTTGTTTTCCTATTGTAAGGAAGTAGGCTTCTTTCAGGTTGAAGCATCCTCATGTTTTGTAACCCCATTAGAGCTTGTCTCATCCTTCATGAAATTGGTTTTTTTGGGTTGTTAATTCCTTCTAGAATCCTTCCTAGTCTAGATCAGCTGGGAGGGGGAGCCAATTCTCTTTGGGAATCCATGATCTCCATTAACCATCCTTAGTCATAGGGGTCCAATATTGTGCCATCCATTTTTTCCCCCCATTTAGCATATTATCTCTTAGCCTTTGCAAATCCATCTAATTACTCCATGTAGGAAATTGTTGCCAAGCATCATCCCAGAACATAGAGTGGCATTGATTTCTAACCTCCCATAAATAGTGTTGTTGAATGATATGTTTGTTACTCCAGGAAACATTCCATATTAGAGATCCAATGATGTTCCCATCCAAGTGAATTATGTTATGGTTTTCTGTGAGAGGGTTGTACTTTCTCCAAATTTTTCCCCATAGGTCATCCTTGCTTTGAAGCCATCTCCTCTAAGTTTTGGCTCCAAGATTCGAGATGATAATTTATGGATCTTGAAGCCCAAATCCTCTATCCACTTTGAGATGATAGAGTTTTTCCCATCTCACTAGGGCCCATTTATTTTACTTTTTGGTTCCCCTCAGAGAAAGGATATTTGGAGGTTGCATACTGATTTTATAATGAATTTGGGAGTTTCCAAGGATAAAAATAGGTAAAGAGGCATTACTTGTAAAACATATTTGAGTAAGATCAAACGGCTTGGCAGGTTCATGGAGTGAAATGTCCAATTGGCCAATTTTCTTTCCATCCTTACCGGGAGGTCCTCCCAAGTTGAGTTTTAGAGAGTATTTTCCACCAATGGAGCTCCCAGATATTTGGATGGTAGGGAGCTTCAATGGAAGATAGGGATCCTGGAGATATTAATTTGAATAGAAATATGAGTGTTAAAGAATAAATTTTTCGACTTACCTTAGTTGATGGAAGTACCCGAAGCTTCCACGAAATCTGAGAGGATTTTCTTGATGAACTGAGCTTCACAAACTATTGGGATACCTATGAGCATTGTATCGTACGAAAATTTTTGGTGGGAGAAAAACAAATCATCCCCAGAAAAATGAATTCCCCTCATTTTTTTTCCACTACTTCCTTTATGGATCTCCCCAAACCCTCATCCATTAAAATGAAGAGGAAAGGGGACATGGGGTCCCCTTGCCGAATGCCATGACAAGGTGATAAAGTGACGGAAGGAGAACCATTGATGAGAATGGAGAAAAACGTAGAGGATGTGAGAGACGTTATCCACTTGATACAATACATTGAGAAGCCAAAGGCAAGGAGGGTATGATGGATGTATTGCTAACTAATCTTGTCAAAATATTTGGACATGTCCAACTTGATGAGCGTGCCTGTAGATTTGGTGGTCTTAAGCGAGTGAATCATTTTGTGAATCATAATGATTCCTCTAAATTTGGCATCCTTCCACATAGTCATATTGTTTCATAAAAATTAGCTTAGGAAGAATGGGTTTGAGCCGATTTGCAATGACTTTGGTAATGATTTTGTATACCACGTCATAGAGGGAGATTGACATGAATTTTTTGGGGTCTTTATATTTTTATTCCTTTGGTATGAGAGAAATAAAGGTAGAATCAAGGGTTGGGACAACATTGAGAAACTTGCGTGAGCCTTCCTCCAGTTCCCAAACATCCTACTTGATGATTGGTCAACAATTTTGGAAGAAGTCGTTGGTAAATTCGTTTGGTCCTAGTGATTTTTCTTTGGGAATTTCCATGACCACTTGCTCGATTTCCTCTAGAGTAGTGGGCTTGAGAAGGGCCTCATTTTGTTCCTATGAAACTAGCTTGGGGATATTGTTGGTTATTTTATGAATGGCATCTGTTCTGTCCAGTTGTGGTTCTAAGAGAAGAGTTTTGAAGTATTGTACAAACTCTTTTTCAATTTCTGTGTGGTATTTTAACTAATTTCCTTGGCTATCTTTTATTGAAGTGATTTGATTGTGGTGTCGTCACTTCATAGTTGATTTGTGGAAGAACTTGGATTTTTTATCACCCTCTTTGAGCCATTGAACTCTTCATTTTTGCCTCCATAGACGTTCTTCCTTCTTGGCTTGGTCATCCAACTGTTCACATAGGAAAGTTTGTACTATAATGAGATACTCTGTATACCCTCCAATAACATTATTTTCTAGACTTTATCCATGTATGCTTCAATTTCCTTCTTGGATTTGAAGATGTCTCGAAAAACCTGTTTGTTCCACTTTTTGAGTCGAAGCTTGATGTATTTGAGGCATTGTTGGAATCGATACATAGAGATACCTCAAAATGAATCTGCTTATTTCCACCATCATTGAATGTTTTCTTGGAAGGATGGGTGCTCTAACTAGAAATATTCGAAGTGAAATGGGTTATTTTTATGGCTTCCTGATAAGCCAATCTCTAATTTGAGAAGCCAATGATCCGATCTTGAGTTGGGTAGGATTGAGGCTTCCATATGAAGACCTGTTAGGAGGAGACATTTGGAAGAAAGGAATATGTCAAGTCTGGAGGCGACTTGGTGGTCCCCACCCCTCTGATTGTTCAAGGTATGCATACCATAGACTATTTGTATATCAATCAGATTTAGTTGGTGAATTAAGTATTTGAGTCGTTTCCACTCCTGTTATAATCTTCAAATTCATCCCCATTTTTCTGCCAACGAGGTGATGATATTGAAGTCACCACCCACTACCTAGTGATTGTCCCCGACAATATCTATGAGATCTTGGATGGAGCTTAGAAAGAGGATCTAGTCTAGAATTGCTTGAGGGCCATAGACATTGGTTACAAATCCAATTTTTGTTGATTTGATGAGTTGGAATTGAGTTGATATGGTCCTTTGTGTAGAGAAGTAAGTTTTCAAAGAAATTCCATTTGGGTTCCAAATGATTGCTAATCCCCCTGCATCACTCTGGGCATCAATTGCAATTGTTTAGGAACCCTTCCAAATCTTGGAAGCTATTGATGAGACTAGTTTTCTATGACATTTGGTTTCTTAAAGCATTACAACAATAGGTTGTTTCTTGGTTATTTATTCCTTAAAATTCGGTGTTTTCTCTTACCATTAAGGCCTCTAATATTCCATGAGATGATATTCATGTGGAACTATGGGGGAGCTAAAACGTCGTTTTGACCCTCTTGAATATTGCAAGTATTTTATTTTCCAATTAATAAAGAAGAAGATTAAGATCGATTGAGCTTGAGCACCTATAGGGGCTATGATACCCCAAGAGGGGAAATGTGAGAGGGTCTAAGTGCGGTTTATGCCTAAAAACATATACCTTATGTTACCTCAAAACCTCACCAATTTCAAAATTTGAATTTCAAAGCCAAAAGGGATTAAGAGAAGTGGAAGAAACAAATTCCTCAATCTAAGCCACCAGTTCCTAAAATCTAGAAAGTTGTCTCCCCTACATTATTTGAACTAGGAAAAGAAGTTGAGTTTGAATTTTCTTGCCATGAGACATGAAGGAAATTCGAATGGGGAGAAAGGGGCTAAGAGGAAAGGGGGTAAAAATAGTTTTTTTTCCAGAAGAGACAACAAAAATGGAGAGCCAAGTCCATATAGAATGGACCAACCATGAAAATGAAGCCATGAGAGCTATGGAAAAGACAAGAGCCAAGATAACTTCTACTGGAGTTGAGGGACATCAACCTAGACTTTCCATGCACACATTGAATAAAACTAAAGGGAGGATACTTCTGAGAGACTATTGAATAGAGAAGCAAGACCTCCTTGTGTTGTGTGGGAAGGCATTGTGGGTGCCAAGGGATGCTCTATCTTCAAAAAATCAGCAGTGAAATACTTGGTCAGTAATCTTTTCGTTCCTGAGATAAATAGGTTTCCCTAAGAATTCGGTATTATCCTTCTTTTCCCTAGTGGTATTAGAGAACGACTAGGGGGTGATTTACACAATGAACTACCTATGGTTGGGTGGAAATAATTCACTCAGTTGGTTGTTGGTCTGCAAATTTTAAACTCATAAGTTTATTTATAAAAATTCGTTTCCATAAATTTTAGAAAAATGTTATATGTTTACTTCTACTTGGTATTGTCATGGATTACTGTAAATTCTTGTAGATCTCTATTTTTACATTTGATGTTGAATGAAATTATGGATAGATCCGTCTCTATAGAGGAATACGATGTGTTTCTGATTAAAATTACAATCTTTATGCATGTCGTATTCACTATTGGGTCTGTAGTTTTAATGATGCGGGTTAGATTCAGAGGCCCGTAGATTTCATTTGTGATGGTAATATGGTGTTTCTTGAATTAATTTGTTTAGGTTTGGGGAGAACCACCACATGTAAGCATGAATGTGATATCCCTACCTATTTCATGGATGAATTCTTAATTTATACGTTAAGTGATCCACATGTACTAGTTTAAATTTTGAAGTCTTTGTTGGGCCTCAATATTATCCATTTTAACTAATTTAATGTTTTTCTTCTCAATATCCCGCCTCTCTTTTCTATTAGTATCCCAATATATTTTCCTTCATCCTTTAGTGTTGTGGGTCAAAGGTTGGCCTAAGAATGAGATTAATGTTTTCTAGTTGGGTTCCGTGTGGGACCATCACAACTTCTTTTGGAGTTTATCAGAAAGAGGAACTTGGTAAAAGTGTCTACTTCAATGGGTTTGAAGATATTATGAAGGTAGCATTGTGGAGTGAAATATATTTCATTTCTCGATGTGGTATGATAAATAGGTGGAATATGAAATTAGATGGTATATAGGTGGAAGATGAAATTGAACAATTGTTATTTACATGTAAGATGAGACTTCATTTTTGGTATAACTTTGTGGTGCTGACAATGCATGAGTAGATTCTTGTAATCTAGAAGAAGTGGACTCTTCCTTATTTTTAAACAAGCCCTCTACAATTTTTGTTACATGAATATTTTTTCCATAGGATGACAAGTCATGGCAAATTTTCAATTTTAGTCTTGTTCCAGAGAATTATATTTTACAGGGGGTTAGGAAGAAAAAATATCCATCATCAACGCTATCTTCCTTGAGTTTACTAACATCCCTCCTAAATCTTGTAGGAGTTGCTTGTTGCTTCTTTGACCTCGTTTATTCTCCTCTTTTGTTAATTTGGATAAATTCTCGGAAGCATTGGTTTTAACTCCTAAGGATGAAGAAGTGGAGGGTTTACCTTTTTTTGGTGTGCTTCGTTGGTCTCTACTTCTGACGAGGGCATGTTTTGAGTTGGATTTGCTGCTTAGGGATGGAATTTTGGTCTTGTTGCCTCCATGATGTTTCTAAAGGCTATAGATATATATCACCAAGTTACATTTCATCTCCATCCTTTGAATCACCTGTGTCCTCACATTCATGCACCATATCCGCATCTTGTTCCCCCTCACTAGGAAAATTTTTCTCCATTATTTTTTTACGTTTTTCCTGTTCCTCCATATTTTTATCTTTTCTTTGTTCTGTCTTGACATGCATTTTTTTCGTTTATTCCCTTTGATCATTATTTTTTGGATATCTAAGGTTCTAAGAGAGGATCTCCAAACTATTGTCAGTTTGAACTTTTCTTTGGGCAGGGGACGCTGCTAGCTTTCTAGTATTTCATATTTTGGAAGTCACTGTTTTAAAACACTTAGATTATTTTGGATTAATGATACAAGTGGATCTCGGTGGCCATCCACCTTTTCCAATGAATCAACATTTCAAGCCTATGTTTTTTATAAACCATGATATTCACCCTTTCGAAGGGGAATGGAATGTAATGCCATCTTCATTTGTTAATTACATACATCATGTAATGATTTCCTAGTGGTTTTATTTACATGCCTACAACATAACACCCATGCATCGGATCCCATTAGAACTCTATAGTTAAGTGTTCTTAGGCTAGAGTAGTACTGGGATGAGTGACCACCCGGGAAGTCCTAGTGTTTTACATGCCTATGGTATTTTATAAACTTAGTCCAATTTATCCCACATGCATCATGTGAATTGTTCTCCTCTCACTCTCTCATATATAATTGAGGTGAAGGAAGCCATTGAAGCATGCAATAGAGTGTGATGTAAAGCTTGTTGTGAATGAAGTGTAGCCAACATCTCTTTCTTTTTCAGAGACAAGCTACCCCATTTTGCCAGTTTGTGTTCTACAATGTTTTTCTCTCTTATTCATTAATAGAAGTTGGGTTTTATTGTAGTTCTTTGTTCTCTTCTATATTTTTGTTTTTTTCTCATTTCATTCTCATCATAATCTGGATTAGTGGTATCAAAGCAGTCTTCTCCTTGTCATTTCTCAGAGTATGTCCCCGACGAGGTCAGGGTATATAGAGTTGGGTATTGAGCTAGTTTCACTTGAGGACAACTTCTCTTGTTAGCCCAAGCGACCTCCCATGGTGGAAGAAAATATCGATGACAAAGAAAGAGATCTTTTCCAGACATTGATTGAGGAAGTCCTCGTGCAACAGAGGAACGAGATGATGGACAACTTCGCTCAGATCCTTCGAAGACTATCGATGGCAGTGGTCGAGGCATCTTTGACAAGTAGGCATTTCACAAGTGTGACACCCTTCAAGGTATAAGTCAATTTTTATATCCCCTTATTTGAAGGCCATATAGATGCAGATGCTCTAGAAAAATGATCGAATCGACTAGAAGGTTATTACTCAATCCAAAAAAAAACCGACAATGAAAATATCATCCTCGCACCCCTTAAATCCCTTCCCCATGTTAGATCTTGGTGGGAAGGTTACTGGGATAGGTACATCACGAATGAATCTACACCATTGAGGAGAGAACCCACTTGGGCAACCTTTGTAGATTTCCTAAAGGAGGAATTATACCATGTCGGAAACTATGATGACCAGTACATGAGATGGACGACTCTGCGTCAAAAAAGAGATCAAATGATGCTGGAATACAATAACGTATTTCATACCTTGCGCTCAAAGATGGGTATCAAAGACTCTGAGCAACACCTGGTTTTGAAGTATCACAATGAACTACACATGTACATCCAAATAGAGATGGATTTCTTGGACGTCTCCTAACTAGGTGTTTCTTATCAATATGTAGTGAAAATTGAGTAGAAATTCAAGCAATAGAGTGAGTAGGGGTTCGGGTTTGAAAATATGCCACAAAAGAATTATGGAAAAGGAATCCCTAACACATAGAATGAAGGACAAAGCAAGGAAGGACAACCTCAAGAGATTCAGTCCAAGATGTAGGCAAAGAAGGGTAACAAGAAGTCTAATAAAGACACCGGAAAGTGGTGTGATTTCCACAACAATCCCTAGCACAACATAGATGAATGTCACTCAAAACAATCATTGGTGGTTGAGCTCAAAGAAAAAGAATCAAAACCTGACTTGGAATTTGATTCAAAGAAAAATAAATGGAAACAAATAATTTATGCAGAACCCACTGCTACCATTGCAGCCACAACAATACAACCAAAAGAACCAGAGGAGCTTGAAGAGGGGGAACACCTCTTCCACTCACAGATGTGGGTAAAGGGGAACCCACTGCATTTAATTGTTGACAACAAGAGTCAAAATAACTTGAACTCAACAAAGGTTGTCAAGAGATTGAAGCTTCCAATGATACCACACCCCCAACCATACACCATTGAGATGGTTGAACCGAGGATGAGACATCCATGTCATCCAACAATGCCACATGTCCTATGGCATCAAGCCCTTCAAGGATGAGGTAGTGTGTGATATTTTCCTACTTGAATTTGATGATGTTCTTTTAGGAAAACCATATATGTGGAAACATCATGATATATACGAGTCCCAACCCCGCAGTTTCATTGTTACTCTGGGAGGTCATCTCTATAGGGTAGAAGACGTAGCTCCAACTACTGCCACTTCATTGATCTCAGAAAAACAATGACGCAAAGTAATCTCTTAGACCATAAATTTTTTCCTCTTCATGATTCAGTCAGACGATGAACAAAAGGTCATTGCGACCACTACAGCCTTGTCCCAAGACATATCTACCCAACATAAGTAGGCTGACAAGATTGTAGAGGATCACGAAGAGAATGAGATTCTTCCATATGTTCAACATAGTTCTATTGGCCACGAACCTTTTTAGGTGTTCTTGAGGTTCCAACCATTATCCCCCATTGATATAACTCTTCTTGTTTCATCTTCACTGACATATTCATTCCACACACAAACCAAGGGAGATCATGCAACCAAGTCTATTGAATAGATTCAACACCTCCAACATGTTCATGACATCCTTCCATAGGAAAAGTACAAGCATGACATCTACATCAACAAGGCAAGCAACTCACCAAGGTTCGGATTCAACAAAAGTTTCCCCATCTTCCGATGGAACTTAGCGCAACGGGGATCATTGCTTCCTAAGGGGGGAGGTATGATCCAAGTGGATCTCAGTGGCCATCCACCTTTTCCATTGAATCAACATTTAAAGCCTATGGTTTTGATAAACCATGATATTAACCCTTTTGATGGGGAATGGAATGTAATTCCATCTTAATTTGTTAATTACAGACATCATGTAATGATTTCCTAGTGGTTTTATGTACATGCCTACAACATAGTGCTAATGCATAGGATCCCATTAGAACATTGTAGTTAAGTGTGCTAAGGATAGAGTAGTACTAGGATGAGTGACCACCCATGAAGTCCTTATGTTTTACATGCCTATGCTATTTTATAAACTTAGTCCAATTTATCCCACATGCATCATGGGAACTGATCTGCTCTCACTCTATCATATATAATTGAGGTGAAGGAGGAACTTTAAGCATGAAATGGAGTGTGGTGTAAAACTTCTTGCGAATGAAGCGTAGCCAACATCTCTTTCTTTTCAGAGATAAGCTACCCCATTCTACCAACTTGTGTTCGACAATGTTTTTCTCTCTTAATCATTAATCGAAGTTGGGTTTCACTGTACTTATTTGAAGTTTGTTCTCTTCTATATTTTTGTTTTTGTCTCGTTTCGTTCTCAGCATAATCCAAATCAATTAAGGTTCTTTGATTGGGGCAATGAACGATTTAGTGGGAAAACCTAAAAAATATGTTTGTGTTCATGATATTTTCGGCAATAGAAAGGAATGTGCTCACAATCTATTGTTTGTAGCCATTCCATGTCTTATTAGCTCGGCGTATGGAGTCCAATAAGGATTTGGAGACTTTCATGTAGACACATATTCATGCATAAGAGGTGTGTTGGCCCTTGACCAAGTTTTGGAGAACCTTGGTCATGTTTGACCATTTTTGGGACTTTAACAGGCTGGTCGAAGGCAGAGTGCAAGGCGAAGCGGAGATCGCGGGATCTCGCCCCCTTTTTAGGGATTTTTGGGTTTAGGGTTTTATGTAACGAGAATGGGATGTCAACCCATGGGTTTACTCATGTTTAGGCCCCTTTTGCAATGCATAAATAGATATCTAGGCAATGTAAGAAAGTAGTAGTAGTGAATTTGTGTGGCTTAGTGAGGAGCTAGAGGCTTTGTGCATGCTATGTGTTAAGACTCATAGAGCTAAGTGAAAGTGATTGTAAGAATTTGGTGTGCAGACTGCGTAAGAAGGCTTTGTGCTATGACCTAACTCGGGGAAGGAGGATCTGGCGAGGTGCGCGCAGTTCTCCTGTCCTATGTGGAGTGGGTCTTGTGGATCTATGCATTCAATGCAGATAATAAAGATAAGAAGATTTGGTGGACATAGCCCCACATTGGGGGTGAACCACGTATATCTTGTGTCGTGGTTGCTTTGTGCATTATGGTTGTTATGTGAGTTCTGCTTAGTGTAGCAATATATGTTAGATGCATCTGATATAGTAGCTTAGTGCTTAGTGATGTGAATGAATGCTAGATCTGATCTATTTCTATATGCTAAGTGCTTTGATGTGTTAGATCTTTTTGAATATTGTGTTGTTTTGTAATTAGGTTTTTCTCCTGTGAAGTGGATAAGAGTTAAATATTAATGAATGTTAATTACTAAGTTCTCTGTTAAGTATTGTGATCACAGATCTATGTCCCAGCTAGGTTGTAGACGCTTGAGTCCTGCAACCACCCCTGCCTCTACCTCAGGTGAGACTTCATCTGCTTTGCAGGTGTTTCCAAAAGGGTCGATAGTTAGGGTTTTGTTGGTTCATTGTTGAAGCGTTGAACCCTGGGTCTGCCCCCGTGCCAACAAATGGTTCTGTTATCGGGATAGGGATATTCTTGAGGGAATGTCAAGGTGGTTTCCATCGAATATAGAGATTCAGAAGTGGATAGGAGAGAAAGAGAAGGACTTTGCAGAAGCTCAGAACAAGAACCCTAATATTAGTATAGAGGATTGGTTGGGAAAGTATATCTTTACTGATATACATGAGAATTTCTTTGGAGGAATTCATAAAAAGATATATGAGTGGCTAGCCAGATTAGCAGATACCCAGTTTGAAATCAGAGTTAGACCACCTGTGGTTTGGACATCGACACTGATCAAGAAGGTCAAGAGAGTTGATAACACCATGTCAAGAGCAGTCGATCACTGGTTTGATAGTACCATTGGAGGGTACATTACTGAGTTTGTTATTAACAGAGTAGAATCATATAGCCAAGTAGAGAGATATTTCTTTAAGGGACCTAGAGGACAATTTTTACATTTTCTGAAGTTGAAGATTAATATGTTATTGCATCAGAAGAACATCTTGAAGATATAGTAATCGGTTGGAGTAAAGAGATAATGTTCAAGAACTCAAATAGTGAAAATGACACAGAGGTTGGATACACGCGCAGTGGGAGATCATTTAGAGAAGTTCCTCTGGTGAACCTGTTTGAGCAGGGTCATGAACCATTGGCACAAGATTAAGGGTTCTACATTGGAGAAGAAGAAGAGTTGGTAAACGAGGAACATTCAGATTCCACTAGCACAGAAGAAGGGAAGACTAAAGAACCTCGTCGAGAAGAGTCAGAAACTTTAGGAACTACGTAGACTATTGAAGTAAGTACTATTACTCCTCTTGTTGTTTTAGCAGCATTAAGTAACCAGAGTAACCTAAGTTATCAAAGCACCCAGAGCACTGGTACAAGTGGTTAAGTGCATACTCAGTCAAGAAACCTAGGAAGATCTATGGCAGCTGAGATGAGGTTACCCACCTTTAGGGCAGATGGATCTGAAGATCATGATCAACATTGGTTCTTATGCAAAGTTGTATGGAGTATTAAGAATGTCACTAACGAAGTTTTTAAGAGAGCTCAGTTTAGTACTACCCTGCGAGACCGCGCACTGAGTTGGTACATGAAATTTGTCCAAGGCGGTGTACAGCCTAAACCACTAAATGCCATTAAGACTGTGTTGATTGCTGAATTCAAGAAACCCAAGTCGGAGTCACAATGCATTACAAAGTTGAAATAAATCAAGCAGAAAGTAGTTGAACCTGTTTGGGAGTTTGATCAGAGGTTTAAGACCTTGACAGGTCATTTGAGTTTTCATATCCCAGACGAACTGAATAAAGAATGGTTCATTGTTTCCCTCTTGCCACACATCAGAGTCCCTCTGATGCAACAAAAGATCGCTTCACAGGCTGAGGCATTAGAGATCGCCATGAAAATAGAATCAACCTTTATGGGAGATTCCAACGCAGGTATGAGTCAAATTTTTAGTCAGCTAACTAGCCTATCGTTGCAGGTCGAAGATATGAAGAAAGATAAGGGAAAAGATAAAAGAGAAGATATATGATGTATCAGATGAAAATCAGAGGGCCATGACAAGGAGAATTGTCCTCTATTTCATGAGTACTTGGCTTCAGGAGCTTCGAGCCCTTTGAAGAAGGTTACTCTACCTTGGTGCGAGGTATGTAGAAATCGACATCTCCCTGGTGAATGTTATTACATGCAAAAATATGTCCAGACACCTACCAACGTTTACTACACATTTTGTAAATCTGTGGGGCATGAAGAGAAAGATTGTAGGGATTATGACCTCTTGCCTGAAATATCAAGAAACACATATAGAATTCAAGGTGAAGTATAGCAGGAAGGAAATACTACGCAGTTTAACTCCCCGGGAAGAGGAAACTTCAACCCTCACGGTGGATTCATAAGAAGAGGAAGAGGAGGAGGTATGTTAAGGTCCTAACCCGCACATAGGTAGATCAATGTATTCGGATGTAATAAAGGTCAATATTAATAAGACCTTTCAATAAAATAGAATAAGGCGGATGTAAGAAGACCTAATAGAAGCTTCCGCTTCTAGAAGGATC
>ML854934.1:28671-39769 GCA_009831015.1 Picea engelmannii | reverse complement strand
GAACAGGGGAAACTTCAAAAAGAGAAAAACTTGGTAAGAAAATCAAATTCATAAGCCATCTTAAGAAACATAATAAGAAACTTATAAAGCAAAACTCCAGGCAACAAAAGGAAATGACTAAGCTAGTGGAAAAACACAACAAGCTCTGTGACTTTTCCTAGAAATCAATGAAAAAGAACAAGAAATTGTATTGGACCACTAAAGTGCTCAAGACCAAATGGCTTCAGGAAAATTTCAGACACCAAACTCCTGACCAGGCATGAAAAAATTTCAAAGTTTTGCAAAAATGCAGGTTTTACCAGTTTTTACTTGCGCCACAAAAAGGCAACGATTTTTGCAACACTTCTGTTTTTTAAGACTATTAAAGCACTACAGGAGATTCGAAGGCTCATTTTGTAAACAATTTTAATACTATGAATTACAAAGACAAAATCAAAGCTAAAGACCGAGATATTACTTCTTCCACATATATTGCTTCAAGTTGGTTTTTTGGATCATATTTTGTAGGGATTAAGGGATATCTTTAGGAGTCAAAGATGTGACACTAAAATAGAGAATATGAAACTAGAATCTAGTTTTGTAATTTTCCCAAATTCGATGTAAATTGATCATAGATGTTATCTTAAAAGTTGAGTATATCAATATGAAATCATAACTAAACCTTTTTTTTAGGATCTCGAATCTAACCTTGTATTTACTCTCCATCTATAAAAGGGGAATCAATAACAAGGGTAAAGGGTTCAATCTTTTTGGAGTGGAAGAGAAGGGAAATGGTTTGTACTCTGTAAAGAAGCTTAAAGCATGCAAGCTTTTATACACAAGGAATCAAACACCCTGATGATCAGATTGTCTTCTTATGTGTCTCTTTTTGCTTATCTTATTTGAATGCAAATTGAAATTTTTGCAAAGCATTGATTTCCTCATGATCCAGTGTTAAATTATTTGTTTCTGGGATTTGCATTTGATTATTTTTTTTCAAGTTTAAAACGATAATTTAAGCTTGGAAATCTTCTGCACATAAGTAAATAGATTGCTAACTTGTGTTTATGTCTTCTTTGCTTTTTCATCTATATCCAAATGTTATTTTTATCTGATCAATTAGTGTGAATTCCCTAGACTAAATGAAAGCTTGTGGATTATTCAAACTTAATTGAAATATTCTAACCAGACTCATACTCATCCAACTTATCCAAACTACTTGATCCATTATCTAAACCAATCAACCATTGCAATAACTGAGGTTCCCTAGCATTGTACCATAGCAGTCTGGTGCAGACTTTAGGGATAACATATTTTGGCATCAATTCCTGTGATGGAGGAACGAAGTATCTTCCCTAGGTGTATGACATTGATTAGAGCTAGATCTTGATGGTGAACAAGAGTTACACATAAAACTTTAACATCATACTTTTCACCTGGCGACTCCATTATAGAAGTTGTGGCTCCTAAAATAGAAGTAGGAGGATGAAATTTAAAGCCTACCAAAGCTATAGCATCATCTTCATCTTTAAGAAAAATAATATCTACAGCGAATCTAGATCTCAAGCCAGCTCCAACACTATCAAATCCTGAGAGACTTTTAAGGAAACCCAAGCTTACTCCAAGATAGTCCTGGTCATCTAAAGGAAAGCCTTCATCTAAAGAAACAAATATTGTTCTTGAAGAAAAACCCATTGTTGTTCCTTCAGAAGTAATTGAAGAAAAGGTTATATCTGAGACTTCTCCTTTAGAAGAAAAGTTTGTTATTCGATTGGATGAAAAAATAGTGGGAGAATGGAACTCTTTTTCTTATCTTATTAAAGACAAAGAAGATCAATATTCTCTCTTTACATCAAAATCCCTCATGAATTTTCCTAAGTATACAAAAAAGGAAATAGAACAGATCCTAGCCTCACTTATTCCTCAGTTGAGCATATCTAAAGAGGCTAAACCTGGAATACAGATCTTTAATAATATTCTTGCCATAAAAGGATTTCTGAAGTTTGAACAAAATCATCCTCATCCATATTCATCTTCTTCATATCTCCCATCATCTCCCCCTAAAGTTCAAATTCCAACTCTCCCAACCATGGTTGTAAACAAAATGGATGTTATCATTGTTGCTAGATATGCAGCCCTGGTTTTAGCTCAAAACTTGAATGCTTTTCCAACGGGAGATTACATGAAATACTTGAACAGATTCAATGGAAAAGGAGATGTTACTGATGAAGAACACTTAGCATATTTTTACAGTTTTGCAGATAATTTCAACATAGAGCATTCTGATGTTTGGATGAGAGTGTTTGTGCAAAGTCTAGATGGAGAAGTAAGGAAATGGTTCAGAGGTATTCCTGCAGGTTTTATTACAGATATTGATGTTTTATATGAGATATTGGGGAGATAAGAAATATTATTTGTATTATATTACTAAGTTTGGAGCCTTGAAAAGAAAAAATGGTGAATATGTGTCAGATTTTACTAAAAGATTCAATAAAATGTATAGAAAGATCCCTACATAAATCAAACCTACAGAAACATCTACTTGTTTGTGTCTTCCCATGATAAATCTGTGTGTCTTCTTGTGCTTGTTTATCTGCTACTTATATATTCCAGTATATGATTATTGAATGTTAAAAGAAGATAAAAATACTATGGTAAATCTAATGTTAACAAAACTAATGAAAATATAACATGGTATCAGAGCAGGTTTCCTTTAGAATAGGCTAACCACTGGAAAGAAGATTGTGATATTTTCCACTGCAATTTGCCACTACAATTTGTTGTTGTATAGACCTAAACCTGTCAAGCTCATTGACCACTTATTATAAAGTTGTTGGGACAAATTCCATCATAGATCAGCTCACCTTGCCCTAGTGGACCTGCTACATCTCTCAAATTCACCTTTTGTCAAAATTAGAAGACAAATTGAATGGTGTTACAAATCTCAAAGGGATGCACTTATATGCGTTTTTCAATCTATATCATTTAGCAGAGAATGAGGGTGTTTGCGGGAAATGTACAATTGGAAAGAGGCATTTATCCAAGCAGTGACAATAGATCCAAAGGGATCTTAGATCTAGTGCACTAAGAGGAAATCCAAGATTTGGAAGAAACAATGATGATGTCTTCTACAATATATAACAACTCAAATGGGACAACAACAACAAAATTCCAAGTTTGCATATCAGGTTTGCATACCAAGTTTGATATTTTACATGGTTGTAACTTAAGTAAGTGTCATAACTAGAACAATAGTCTTTAGAAATCTATTATTGTTGAGTACTATTGCTATCAAATGTTTAGTAACAATTGAATATTGTTGGATGAATTGATCTCCTCTGGAGATGTTCCATGGAGGTTACCATGGAGATGTTGTTGTTCTTGTTTCTTGTTTCGGGAAGGTTACTATGGAGGAATGATTGGTCACAACACTGGAAGAGTGTTGAAGAGTGTTTTTCTTATTTCTTGTTATTGTATTTTGTTTTGGATCTTGTCCTAGATAGGTCACATGTGATAGCTCTGAGGGGGAGCTATTATGATGATTGTTCATGTTCTTGTTTTTTATTATTGTTCTTACTATAAGAATATTGTTCTTGTCTGTTATTTTCCCTCGTTGTTGCTCTTGCTCTGGGCAGGTCACAAGTGATATCTCTGAGAAGGAGCTATAATGATAGTTGCAGGAGGCAACAGATTAGATGTTGTCTAGCTAAGACATGGAGTATACTATCCGAACATAGAGTTGTGTACATAACCATACACATCCATGTAATGAAGGAGAAGAGGACAAAGTCAAAACCTTATGAAAAGAAGGGTATTTTTGTTGGATACAGAGTATCTGATATGGAGATTGATTGTGAGGAGTAGAAATTTCTAAAGATGATCATACAGATTCCTCTAGTCCAGTTTATCACTCTTCAGATCATCGGGAAGAGTCAGTAGAGCCATAAGGGTTGACCCGAAAATGTTGCAGTGACCAAGAAGAAACCAGCATGATCTCGTGATACTTTGTGGGGTGAAAAGGGGATGTAGATATATGGAATTAATGAGCCATATCATGAGGAGGATCGGATGGATTCACTAGTGGTAAGGCAGAAGGCCCCACCAAGTACCAGCTCAGAAGGAGATAGAGTTAATAGGGAGTCAACCCTCGGGATCTAGTAGGGAGGAACAACCTCCCCAGGACAGTTCATAGGAGATCAAACTTCAAAGAGAGTCAAGCTTTAGAGGGAGTCAAGATTCAGAGGGAGAATGTAGACTCGAAGTGAACCTGATATCATATAGAGTCAGTTGACTCAGGGGAAGACCAGACCATTCAAAGGAAGTTCCCCCTCGTATTCAAGTGGGAGAGAGAGATGTATTCCAAGACTAACATACAAGTGCCATGAGTTGAGGAGGTTAGATCGAAGCTTCGGAGGCTTCGAGGAGATATGATAAATCTTGGGAGGATTCCCTAGTTTCATTGGAAGAGGAGACAACTAGTCAAAAGGACTGGGATATGGATTTTTCTTCGGTTTCATAGAGATCAAGAGACCACACAAGTTTTCCAGATATGTGGCATTAATGAGTAAAATCATTGATTCAGAGACTTCCAATTTTTAAGAAGCTGCTAAGAAGCAAGTATGGAAGGATTCCATGATGGAGGAATACCAGTCCATCATGAAGAATGATGTGTGAGAAGTGGTTATGAGACCATAAGGGAAGACAGTAGTGACTTCCAAGTGGATCTACAAGATCAAGCATGTTGTAGATGGTAGCATAGAAAAATACAAAGTGAGATATGTGGATAGAATATTCTCCCAATAAGAGGGAGAATATTATGATGAGACACTTGCTCCAATAGCCAAAATAAGTGTACATAGAGAAGCCAAAAGATACACAAGAAGCAATCTCATGTCTACAAATTGAAGAAATCTTTATATGGGCTTAAGAAGGTGCCCAGGGAAAGATATGCCAAATAGTTATTTTGATGAGCTTGGGGATGGTTTCCCCTTAATATTGGTTGACCTGTTTCTTACAGGAGATGAGAATCTCACATATGGGTACAATAGGGAACTCACTTCATAGTTTTAAAGGAAGGATATGGATTTGATGGGATGAGAGGTGTGGCAAAAGTCAGATGAGATTTTTCTTAGCCAAGGAAAATATACATTTGAGATCCTGCAGAGATTTAGGATAATGGGCTGCAAGTCCATGACCACACTTATGGTTATGAATATGAAGCTCTTGAGTGATTCATCTTCATATTTGGTGGATCCCACGGTGTAAAGACAGTTGATCAGATCCTTGATGTACCTAGTTAACATTAGTTCGAACATATGCCTTGCAGTGAACACTTTGAGTCAATACATGGTTGGGATTAGACATGTACATTGGATAGCATCAAAGCATGTGTTGAGGTACCGACATTGTACAATTGGATATGGCCTTAGATATGTCTCGGATGGAGAAGTGAAGTTGCAAGGTTATATAGACTCTGACTGGGTGAAAAATGTAGTGGACAGGAAAAGAAAATCAAGATGTTGCTTCAATTTGGGATCAGGTATGATCTCATGGTTGAGGAGAAAACAAATATCAATGGCACTCAATAAAATAGAGACAAAGTATATTGCAGCCAGTGTTGCAATCTGTGAAGCAGTGTGGTTTGGAAGTTGCTTGCAAGGTATTTTGATCTAGAGTTGGAGCCAACTTTGATATATTGTGATAATCAAAGTTGTGTGAAGCATACAGAGATCAAATACCATTACATCCGAGACAGGGTGCAGAGAAGAGAAGTGGAGCTCTGGTACATATCCACAGAGGAGAAGATAGTGAACATTATCACCAAGCCTTTGTCTAGAGTGAAGTATGAGTACTTCAGAGACAATCTTGGCGTGATGCAGAATTTCCACCCTCGTTGAGAGGGAGGTGTGATGTTTCTCCTCTAGCAAATTTCCCTTTGGACAAGGTTTTCCTAGATCAGTCATGTGGAGTGACTATGGGAGTAACGTAGTAGTATTTCCTAGTAGATGGATGTGAATGGGACTACTAGGAGAGGAGAAACATCATATCATAGTCATGAAGACTATGGGAGTATCTCTGTACTACTAGATGAGACTTGTAACACCCATGTTTCTCCCAACTTGTAATTAATCATTAATTAGGATTAACATGATGTGGCATGCGAACATTGTAAATGTACTGTTGTTTAATGGCCAATAACTAATTGTGGGAGTGAATCCTTGAAAGTACTATCCATGATATCACTAGAGGAAAGAATGTGAAAACGATAAGAGAACAATCGGTAAGAAAAGGATTGGTGGTTGAACCATCAACTACCCCATGAATGGAAGCATGGTCAAGCTACAGAAGGTTAGCCCAAAGTACCATGGGGTCCTGCAGACCCAGACTCACCCGGTTTTCCTTCTGACATAAGTAACAGGATAGAAGGGATGTACATGCAAGCCACACCAGAGAATAAAAAGAAGAGGGGAGAATGCGAGGAACTTGCCAATGGAGAACAAGTCGAAGGCCATGAGCTTGATGCTAAGGAAGCATCTGATAAAACTCATCGATATCATGACAGAGAGAGAACTCTCTGAGAGTATGTAGAGAACGGGACCTGAGCAAAAGGTTGTGATCTTGATGCTGAGGAAGCACCTGATAAACCTAGCAGAAGATGTGAAAGAGAAAGGATCGTTGAGAATTGGCATAAATTCCCTAGTGATATCATGGCTTGGCACAGTGGTGGTCAGAGCACTAAGAATGAATTCCTCTAAGCCTATGGTTGGGTGGAAAGGAGAACACCCACACCCAGTTAGTTGGCTACAACATGTAATAGATAAGTATTCTCATATCCTGTGTATTTAAGCGGTAACCGTGAATTAAAGTTGGATATCCTACGAATGTTGCAGGAATGTGTATGTTTGCTTGATGATTATATTGTATCCCTCTATATTTTCTTAATTGTGTATTTAAGAAAGCAAGGAACTATATGGTTTGTATATGAAAATGCCCAAGCCCCGTGACGGCTCAAGTTAAAATAAATGAACTGTGAGTTCGACGACCTTGGGCATAGTTTCACGTGTTCCTGTCGACACTCCCAGCCGTTCAAAGTCTCCTGGAAGAAGAAGTCGGTTAAGGTCAGGAAGGATAGTGATATTCAACTATCTAAAGGGAAGATCCTTTCGATAGGAATACGAACGGACGAGGTTAGATTGGGAGGAGACGAGGTTCTCTGGGATCGTCAAATCTGGAGAAGGAACGCGGGCATTAACCCTTCGAGCCCTTCGGACTTCGTCGGTCTAGCGAATTGATCATATTTGTTGTACAGGAGGTGAATCCTCCGAAGTCCCGAAGTCTTGAAGTTAATCTGGGTCGTAGATCTAAGGATGCCCGGGGACCATCCTGATCATCGGATCTATGATATAGTCAGCCCGACGTTGACCACTTCGGGAAGAAAAAGGTTTGGTAACACCAAAACTCTCGAAGTCTCGAAGTCTCAAAGTTAATGTGGAATGTGGATCTAAGGATCCTTCGAGATCCCTCATGACCATTCGATCGTGGGGACGTGTGTATTACATAGAGATCATGTGGGGGGGCATGTGTCGAGTGACGGCGTTGCTAAGTGTCCCTCTCGAAGTGGCACACACTGGGACCCAAGGGACCCTTGAAAAAAAGTTACAAGTCGTAGATATCTAGGGTCACGTAGATACCCTTGGGCCATTAGATTGAGGTTGTGATCATTCGGGCGCTGACCAACTCCGGGAGAAAAGAGGAGTTTGCATTGAAAAACTCCCGAAGAGCTGAAGAGTCGAAGCAGGTCTGAGTCATCCAACCCAAGGGGACAAGTGTCATCATATCCTTCACTCTAGAGAGAAGTCACTCCGGGATATTCGAAGAGTGAAGTCACGATTATTTGTGAAGGCTGGAGTCGTGAAGTCATCCCAGGAATCCGTTGGAAGGGACGCATGGCAGCAGATCTGCCATTTTAGAGGAAAGTTACTCCGGGAGAAAAGGGAGTGTGTTAAACAAGAACTATCGAAGGTTGGAGAGCCAGAGTTCATCTGAACTATCCATTGGAATAAGACGCGTGGCGTGAGATCCATCACTTCGGACGATTGGTACTCTCGAAGAAAGAACGCAGAGGAGCGTTGACTGCAAGTTGCCCGAAGCGGGGAAAAGGAAGGATATTGATCGTAGATCAGGGAAAACACATGGCGCTCATTCCGAAACTCCAGGTGCTGACCACTTTGAAGGAAAGAGGTGATTGGAGTGTTTGAAACTCTCGAACATTGAAGTCCCGAAGTAGATCATAGTCGTCGATCACGAGGGATGTGTGGCGCTCGATCTATAACTCTAGGTACGGAGTATTCCAGAAGAAAAAGGCTTTGGAGTGTTCGAAACTCCCGAATGTCAAAGTCTTGAAGTAGATCACAGTCGTCGATCATGAGGGACATGTGGCGCTCGATCTGTAACTACAGGTACAGAGTAATTTTGGGAGAAAAGACTTTGGAGCGTTCGAAACTCCCGAACGTCGAAGTCCCGAAGTGAATCAGGGCCGTCAAAATCTCTGAGGACATGCGGCGTTGGATTGTGAACTTCGGAGATTTTCCACTCCTGAGGATTCGCGCGGTGGTTGTCTTGGCGTATGGTCATAGCCCGCGATAATATGCAAGTATAGATGCATGGAAGAATCCAAAGAACTTGGGAGAGGATATATGCCAGCTCTGAGCTCGATTCGTAGCATGGAGACTGTGGCTGGAAAGCTATGGAAGAGAAGAATGGAATAAAGACCCTGAATGGGGGTTTTGATTCTCCTAAGAAGAGAGAAATTTTTTAAGCCCCCACCATGGGTGTGTTACAAATTGGTATCAGATCACGGCAACAACACTTGGCCTGCTTGGGCTCATCCACGAGTCATATGAAAATATTTCTAGAGGACTTTAAGGGGTAACACCCTATCTTACCACATTCCTAAGAGGCTTAGAAAACCTCTACTGAAGAGAGGAATGAGATCTTATACTTTTGATAGATGTTTTGAGAATTGGCATTGTATGTTGCTAATGTTCCCAAATAAAGAAGTTGACTTCACTGTGTAATTGTATGTGTTGTTGTACAGTCATAAGATTTGGTTACCAAGGCTAAGATGAGCCTGTGGAGAATACTACTGCCAAATATAAATCATATGCATAATTTCCTTGAGCAGAAGGATGCAGATTTAAAATACAGTTGGGATTTTAACCAACGAGATTGAATCATGCTAAGTCTGTGATAAAGGAAGCCTAGCATTTCTTTGAGAAATGATAGTCGATCCTACAGGAGTGGGATTATGCTGATGGACACTAATAGCAAGACTTGGATGTGAACGGATGTAAAGGATTGTAGCAGTAATAACTACTTCTTTAATGAAGGGTTAAACCTTGTATATGTGTATAACCCCACTAGCAAATTTGGGTCATTTTGTGATGGCTATTTCGATGCTCTTGCGATGTTATGTCATGGATATTGTAATGAATCTTGAGTCTCCTAAATGTCACTTCATGTGATGTGGCACTTGCGACAAACCTGGATTAACGTCGCAAGAGCGACAATAGCAGGGAAGTTGTCACGATTGCGACAAAAGAAGAAATATTGTCGCCGGAACAACTAAGTAAAGCAATCGTCGAAAGAGTGACATAGTAGGGAAATCATCACAAATGAGACAATGTAGAGCTATCGTCGCAAGCGCCACAATAAAGAGAGATCATCGCACACTCGACAATATAGGAAAAGTAAGAAAAAAAATTGCGACGAATCAGCTTTCGAAGCGATCATCGCAAGAGCGACAAACATAGGGTATATTGCGACGAAATTGATATACAATTTTCATGATTTGTATAGAAATTTCATCGCAAGATTTGTACACGTCGTCGCAATTGCGACAAAAATAGGGTGTATTGCCACAAAATTGCTATACAATTTTTGTGATTTGTATAGCAAGTGTGTCACAAGATTTCTACAAGTCGTCGCAATTGAGACGAAAACAGGGTATATTGCCACGAAATTCCTATACATTTTTTCATGATTTGTATAGCAAGTGCATCACAATATTTCTATGGTGCGTTGAAATTGTGACGACAACAATTTATTTAAAATATATATATATATATATATATATATATGAGCAAAAAAAATAAAATTTGATTTTTGAGCCAATTATAGAAGGTGCTATGATTGCACACTAAAGAGGTCATCCAAGTGAAGTTGTCGTTTGGTTGGTTGATTCAGTTGACTGACCCGACTGTTCAAACTAACTATCTTCTTAAAACAATTACACAATTATATCAAAAAACAATACTCTAACTTAGATTTCAAATAAACTATTGCTTATTGCTTTGTTGTTCAAATAAACTCTGATGGCCTTATATATGATTTTATATTCTTTTTTTATATTTACTCATGGGTTATACATTTTAATATGGTGCCATTAAATACCTTCTTAAAAACACACGCTTGAGGTGTTTCTAGCTAAATTTCTCATGTTACCGCTTAAACTCTCGCCAAAGAAAAGTCCTACCCTGTGAGGGAGAGCTTGAGGAAATAGATAGGGAAGCCGCCCACTATCACCTTAGTGCCCTTGCCTCTACATTTCTAGGCCATGGTTTCTAACATAAGGAGGGTTTTCATAAGAGTCTAATACTAAGTCATATCATTGCATTTCTAGACAGGTGAGGACAAGGACTTTGTTTGACTTGGGTTGACTTCTCTAAATTGATGCTTCAAGAAAAGTAAGAGAAGAAAATGATCAGTGAATGCTTGGAAGGAAAACACTTACTTTATTCAACACAACACAATGTTCAAGGTGAAACTTTCTAAGTAAAAAGTATGTATTCATTCACAAGATAGTCGTCATTTAGCAAATTTCATATGTTCGAGAAGTGAAGCATGAACAAGTACTTATGAAACATTTAAGCATGAAATTGGGTCGTTATGGTAGAAATGAAATAGAGCATCATTGTAACAAGTTCATAACCAATATAAGTTTGCATCCATTCAATAAGTATATGCCATGAAACACATGAAGTGTCATTATTGTAAAGAGAGAATAAGTCAACGAGCTTAATGTAATAACTTTAGAAGAAATACAGTGCTACCAGATTAG